>OX030963.1:5106222-5227526 GCA_943735955.1 Piscicola geometra
GCTCATCGGGACCAGGACGGGACGGGAAAATACGTTTTGGGAACGGGACGGGACCGGTAATGAAAAATCGCCGATGTTCGTCCTATAAAACACACACAGATTCACACACACACACACACACACACATACGCACACACACACACACGCCGACGCACACACAAACACACATATACACACAGTAGTAGTATTAGTAGTAGTAGTAGTAGAAGTAGTAGTAGTAGTAGTAGTAGTAGTAGTAGCAGTAGTAGTAGTAGTAGTAGTAGTAGTATTAGTAGTAGTAGTAGTAGTAGTAGTAGTAGTAGTAGTAGTAGTAGTAGTAGTAGTAGTAGTAGTAGTAGTAGGAGTAGTAGTAGTAGTAGTAGTAGTAGTAGTAGTAGTAGTAGTAGTAGTAGTAGTAGTATTAGTAATAGTAGTATTAGTAGTAGTAGTAGTAGTAGTAGTAGTAGTAGTAGTAGTAGTAGTAGTAGTAGTAGTAGTAGTAGTAGTAGTAGTAGTAGTAGTAGTAGTAGTAGTATTAGTAGTAGTAGTAGTAGTAAAAGAAGAAGTAGTAGTATTAGTAGTAGTAGTAGTAGTAGTAGTAGTTGATTGCACCTTGAAATAGTCTAAGAGTTCAACAGCACACAGAGGACGTTGGTTGACTTCTTTGGGAACAAGGCGGCTTGGATGAAACAGGTGCTCGGCCAGCTGCTCCACCTTTCCCATGAACGTCTCATCCAGGCCTGTGGGTGATTTGCCTTAGTAGTCTTACGAGTCATTGTTGTTTTTGTCTTGGTGGTTTTCACCTCGGAGATTGCTGAAAAAACAACGACCTGGAAGAGACATAAGGGAAACGCTGATTTCTTCGAAGGTGTTGCGCAGGTTTTTCAGAACATAACTGTGATTGTAGGTGTTTAACCCGTTCTTCATGTTAATCAGGTACTTCTGTTGTTGTTGTTATTGAGGTATGTTATGGTTCGTGTTGATAAAATCTACAAGAGCACAACAACAACAGCACTAACATCACAACAAAAGAGCATTCAAAGGCCCTAAAACAGCGTTTAAAAATAAAAAATATTTTTGTCTCTCGCGTCAATAGGAACACTTTCATTCATTAGAAAAAATCTAGAGATGAATTTCTGTGCGTGCGTAGATGACTGATAAAACCTGGTCTTCCATACTTAAACTATGCTTAGATAGCAAAGACCATGGCCTGGTCTAAACACATAACAACGCAACACAACAACACAGCACTAACGACCAAGCAACAACAACAAACCTGAATGAGCCTGCTTTCACAATTTTCTTCAACCATATTAGCATAGTCAGGGAAAGACTGTTGTAGTTGGTGTTATTGGTTGTTAGTAGTGTTATGTGTCATTTTCAATAGTGTGTTTCATAATCAATATGCTTCACTACAACGACTGAGAGTGATAGGAGACAAGAAAGAAAAAAAAATGAGAGAAATAAAAGAAGAAATTGATCGAGAGAAAGTGAAGTGAATGGAAAAAGTGTCTCAAAATGTAACGGAGAAGAGATTGAGCTAGAAAAATGTTAGAAAATAACGCTTTACTAAGAAAGAGTTGAGCAAAAATAATGAGTAAGTGAGACCTCATAGTGTTGCTCATCTTCTAATAGGATTTCAGAAGTGAAGTTGTAGATATACACAGAGCTGAGCATGGCACTCAGAGCGAGCAAAGTGGCACAATTATTGACAGTCGAATCGCTGTCATACACGCGATAAGTGTTCATCAGCAAGATGCAGATCTGTGTTGGGTTATTTGCATTTTATTATAAAAATTAGAACTGCGCTTTATTCTACGTTAACATTCGATTAACGACCGTTAATATTTTTAACGCCGTTGAATATTTTAACGAATTGTAAAAAATATAACGCTTTTAAAAATTGTAATTTATTTGAATTTATCCAATTCAAACTGTTTTTGCTTTGTTGGCTACATTGTCAGCAAGTGAACACAAACACTCTTTTAATTTACTATCAGAAAAAAACGAATTGGGAAATTGCATTTCATCAGAAAACTTATTCTTTCTTGTAGATTTGCAACAGAACTTTTAGTGGTGAAAAATACTTTAAATGTTCAATAGTGTTACTTGCAATTTGCCAATTTACACAATAAATATGCACTTCAGAAGATCCGTTTCACAGAAAAAATGTCTTTCCGAATCGGAGCAGAGAATAATAAATCAGAATATCTAATGATTAAAAATTGCCACATCATTAAACCCCTGATTTAAAAATTTAAAATAATTTCAAAAATGAAAGAGTTAAAGAAACTATTAGAAGAAAAAAAACCTCAATAACTATACAGCTTTCACAAAACCAAGAACTAAAAAAATATGTAACTTCAGATTCGGAAGATGAAGAAACCTCTATGAATATTAGGTCAATAACTAAACATTATATAACAGAATCTGAGATAGACTTGAAGAATTTTCTTCTTGTTTGGTGGCAACAAAACGAAAGAGAATATCCAGCTTTTGCAAAAATGACCAAATGTACATGTCATCTCCTACAAGTACAATTCCATGTGAACGTCAGAACACATAGTAAGCAAGAAAGGAGCCTCTTTAGATCCAACTAATGTTGAACAACTTGTTTGCTTGAGTAACTGGTTCAAAAAGAATGTGTGACAATATTATTTTTTTCTAATTTAAAGATTCTTTTTTTCCCTTTCAAATGTGGATTACTTTTATAAATAAATTAAAGTTGTTAAACTTTTGTTATAACTTTAAAAAAGTTGTTCAACCTTTTTTTTAAAGTTTATAAACAATTTTAAACTTTTAAAGTGTTCATCAACAAGAAGCAGATCTGTGTTGGCTTTAACAGCATTATTTTAAAATTTCAATTTTTTGTAAAGTCGTTTTCTGTACAAATAATTTAAAATTAAATTCACGCAATTAAAAGTTGAACTACATTGTTACAGTGTTGAGTTTTAAATGGGAGATGAGGTGCGTGGAAACTGCCCGTTGAGTGGGAAAAACGTAAAAATAGAGATGTGCTTTAATCTACGTTAACTTTCGATTAACGCGTTAATGGATTAACGCCGTTACTTTTTTTTCGCGGCGTTAAAAATGTTATGGCATTAAAAAAAATTAACGCATTGAAAATGTCAATGCATTTGAAACTTTTACCGCAGTTTACAAAATTTATCAAAATTCAACTTTTTTTATACTTATTTGAATGTTTTGCGCTATAGAAAATACATTTCGATGAAAAGATAACTCAAGCTTTCAAAGTTGCATCATATTTAATTTCAACAGGTTTAGTTTTTCCAATTTTTTATATTGAAAATGGAAAAAGATCGCCAACGCCATCGTAATATAGATTTCAAGGGACGGAAGACCCGTTAACAACACGAAGGAGCATATCTGGCTCTTGCGAAACTTGGAAAAAAGTACTTTTCATCTCCTGCAAGTACAGTTCCATGGAACGTCTATTCAGCCTGTCAGGACACATAGTTAGCAAGAAAGGAGCCTCTTTAGTTCCAACTAATGTTGAACACTTGTTTGCTTGAATAACTGGCTCAAAAAGAATGTAGGACAATTGCATTTTTTGTCGTTTTTGGATTTGTTTCCATTTTTTCATATGTAGATTACTTTTTTGCTTGAGTAACTGGCTCAAAAATGTTTAAATGATATTTTATGTCAAATATGCTAAGAAACATTGCGTTAAAATCCGATTAACGTACGAATTAATTTTCTTAATGAACGATTAACGTCGATTAAAATTTTTATCGTGAACAGCTCTATTAAAAACCTTTTCTCCTTCTCGATTCTTGATGAAGAAGGGGTGACTCCACATAAAGATGTCTGGTGGAAACTCTCTGTTATAACCGAGTTCTTCCCTAGCTCTATTGCAAAATTTCCGATCCTTCATATCCATCCCATTCTCCTGCAAAGGTGCTAGCTTTACAAATAAACGTGAAATAACCTTGCAATTAAAATTGAACGAAACAATGGTGCTTCTGACATCGAGGATGTCAGAATAACCTTGCTATTAAAAAGTAAATACTAACTCTATATAGGAATCCTCCCCTAGCTTTTTTGTAAAGTTCCCGATCCTTCTTAGCCATACCATTCTCCTGCAAAAGGGCTAGCTTTATAAAAAAACTTTAACTATCCTCGCAATTAAAAACGATCAAAACACTGGTGTTACTGACATGGAAGCAGTTGAGATAGCGGAGGAAGTAGTTCAGGATTGAAAACTTGGTTTTGTCAGAGATCCCTGCCACTGACAACAGCATCACCTTGCAGTCCTTCAGCCGATCATCCAGCAGAATTCTTGACAGAGCATCCTCGTCCAAAACGAATTCTCCAGCTTCTAATTTCACTATTTGCACTGCTCTACCTGATGGAAATGAAGACTTCTTTGATATTGCCATAAATATGTACTTCTATAACTCCGTAAAAAGTATATGTGTATTGTATTATTTGCTACATTCAATGAATTTATAGATTGTGTTAGGAATTAATTATTTCAGCGATAAAGTGTAGCTTTGAAAACTTTTAAGCAATTTTAGGTCATGAAAACCTAGTTGAAAACGTTTTGCAATTTAATTCCATCTTAAAAGTACTTACAGCTTCTTTAGATATATTTGACCTACCTGGAATCCATTCAGCCTCTACTTTTGTGAAATAATCTTTCACCCGTGCTAGATTTTTTTTCTGAACTGTAGTCTGAAACATTGTCATAAGTCCGTATACACACACACACAAACACTGGAGGAAACGTGAATGAGAATTAATTTTGGAACCGGAAAAGTCGGGAACCGGGAATAGCTTTTATGGACGGGAACGGGAATCAATTTTGAATCGGGAACGGGAAAACAAGAATAAAGGTTTTTGAGAGTGGATTCTTCAACAATTATTCTTCAGCAAACTCTTTAGTATAAAAATCTCTATTACATCGAAACTCCGTACTTAAAATAAGTATTAAATGCAATAGAAACAAAGCCACCATTGCATTGTCCATGTCAAAATCTCCAACATTACATTTTAAGTTGTTATGGTGAGTCCAAAATATTAGAGAGATTAGAAAAAATGGATGATGATGAAAACTTGTATGATGAAATCACTCAGATCAGTTATATTCTTTTTATTTTGAAAAATAATACTTTGAATTTGAACTATTAATTTCCGGTTGATTGCTCAGTTGATCATTTCGACTAAAGAAAAGATGCCCATTGATCTTGTTCATGCGGAAGCAAGTCTGTTGCATCCCCAGTATAAAAGAATAATTATAAAAGAGTTTGGGAAAGAAAAATAAATAAATACCAAGAATTATATTATAAAAAAATTAATTCAATTTTTTTACAGCCAGACCAAGCTGCAGTGCCGTTAAGAAAAAAAAACAAATTATGGTTATTTAGACCTATTATGCTTTTTTTTAAACGTATAATGAGCTATAAGTTGAGAGACAAAAGAGAAAAATATTTATTTACAAGAAGGCTTTCTTATATGTTGTTCGTCCGTCGAGTCGACAAGGACCACTTTGATGTCATTTGAAGGGTGTTGTGACTGGCTCTCTGTGTGTGCGCAGATGGCTGATGAAGCCGATCCTGGCACGGAAGGTTCGGGAACATGAAGGACATGGGATGAGTGCGACGTCTCCAGGAGGGTTGACAGTGTAGGCTTTACGAACTTGCCTCTTCTTTTCTGCGGCGTTGATCCTGTTTGCTTCACAGGTCATGGCACCTTTGTGAATGGAAGAGCGCCAAGTGGAACGATTTGTTGCCGCTTGTTCCCAAGTTTCTACGTTGATGGAAAACGCTTTTAGTGAGACTTTCAGAGTGTCTTTGAAGCTTTTCTTTTGCCCATCCTAAGACCGCTGTGCATGCAGAAGTTCACCAAAGAAGAGTCTTTTTGGCAGTCTCTCGTTTGGCATTCGGACTACGTGTCCTGCCCAGCGAAGCTGAGATTGCATTAACAGGGTGAAGATGCTGGGAAGTCCTGCTATGGACAGTACCACTGTGTCTGGAGTTTTGTCCTGCCATTTTATGCCGAAAATTTTCCTGAGGCTTGTTGTGTGAAAGTGGTTCAACTTCCTAGCATGGCGTTGATATACAGTCTACGTTTCACATGCATATAGCAGTGTGGGGAGCACCACAGCCCTGTATACTTTCAGCTTTGTCTTGGTGGTGATGCCTCTTTTGTTCCAGACGTTGGGGTACAGCCTGCCAAAGGTGGAACTGACTCTAGCAATTCTGATATTCACCTCGTCATCGATAGTGACACTTTGGGATAGTGTACTGCCTAGGTAGGTGAACCGGTCCACTGTGTTGAGTTTTTGGCCATAGACCGTGATGTTAGGCCCAACGTAGGGCTTTCCGGGTGCTGGCTGATGAAGGACTTCAGTCTTCTTTGTGCTGATCGTCAGACCAAAGTTTGTGCAGGCGATGGAGAACAGGTTTACGCTGCGTTGCATGTCGGCTTCTGAGACAGCGTTGAGAGCACAGTCATCAGCAAACAGCATGTCTTTGATGATGTCTGTCTTAACTTTGGTTTTTGCCTGGAGCCTCCGAAAGTTGAACAGTTTGCCACCTGTGCGGTACTTTAGATTGACACCAACTACCTCATCTCTGAAGGCATCGGTCACCATGGCTGAAAACATAAGGCTAAACAGAGTTGGTGCCAGAACGCAGCCTTGCTTGACCCTGTTCGTGTCTGGGAAAGGGTCAGATGATCCACCACAGTCCTGGACTCTGGCTTGCATTCCATCGTGGAATTTTTTCCCCAAGACGATGAATTTCCTTGGACAACCGTACTTGGCCATGATCTTCCATAGACCCTCTCTACTGACGGTGTCGAAAACCTTGGTGAGGTCCACATATGTAGAAAACAGGTCAGAGTTTTGCTCCTGACACTTTTCTTGCAGCTGCCTGGCAGCAAAAATCATGTCGATGGTTCCACGTTTTTTACGGAAACCACACTGACTTTCAGGCAGGAAACCTTGGTCAAGGTGGGCGGTGAGGTGGTTAAGCAGGATTCTGGCAAATATCTTTCCTGCAATGGAAAGCAGTGATATGCCTTTGTGGTAGTCGCAGGCTTGTCTACTTCCTTTCCACTTGTAGAGATGTATAATGGAAGCATCTTTGAATTCCTGCGGAATCGTTTCTTTCTCCCACATCAATAGGTACAACTGGAGGAGCCTTTTAGTCAGGGCTGGTCCCCCCTCCTTGTAGACTTCAGCTGGTATAGTGTCTGAACCAGGTGCTTTGCCACTGGAAAGAAGACGTATTGCTTCCTGGGTCTCGTGCAAGGTTGGAGGATCATCCAGTGCTTCGTTGGTGGGCACTTGGGGAAGACGATTGGTGGCTTGGACGTTAATGTTGGAGAGGCAATTGAGGACGTTGTCGAAGTGTTCGGCCCATCTCTCCAAGATCTTCTCTTTGTCAGTAATGAGAGTGTAACCATCTGCGCTGAGGAGGGGATATGAGCCAGAAGATGTGGGGCCATAAACTTCTTTCAAGGCGTTATAAGATTTTTTGTGGTCCTTCTTGTCTGCATAAGCTTGGATCTCGTCAGCTTTTTTACTCAGCCAATCGTCCTGCATCTTACAAAGTTTGAACTGCACTGTTTTGCGTATGTTCATGTATGCATCTCTCCTTGTCGTGGACTTGGGGTTGGCGAGATAAGCTTGGTGGAGATGGTTTTTTTAATCTAATAACTGCTTCATGACTTCGCAGTTTTCGTCAAACCAGTCCTTGTGCTTCTTTATCTGGTGTCCCAGAGTCTTTGAAGCTGCAGTGGAAATTAGCTCTCTAAGTGACGCCCATTCTTCTTTCACATTCTGGTTATTCGGAGAGGTGGATTCCAAACGATCTTCCAAAGCGTCCACAAAAGACTGCTTGCAGCTGGCACAATTGAGCTTGGCAATATTCAGCCGTTTGAGAATCTTTTTGTCTTGCTGAATGCGTATGTTGAGCTTGGTGATAATGAGACGGTGGTCACTCGTACATCTTGCCTGTCCTTCTTCCTCACGATGACGTAGTCGATGAGATGCCAGTGCTTTGAGCGAGGTTGCATCCATGACGTCTGATTAAGAGTAGGAAGGCGAAAGATCGTGTTTGTGATCACAAGATCATGTTCAGCGCAAGTCTGGAGCAAGAGAAGGCCGTTGCTGTTGCAGTGGCCCAGTCCATGATGACCGAAGGCTCCTTCCCAGGCAGCGTAGTCTTTGCCAACTCTTGCGTTGAAGTCACCTAGCAAGACGATGTTGTCCCCCCTTTGGAACGTCGGCAATGACAGTGTGAAGTTCTTCGTAGAACCTTGTCTTTACTTCATCTGGGTTGGTCATGGTTGGGGCGTAGGCGCTGATGATGGTAAGATGCTTCCTTCCACCCATCAGTGAGAGTTTCATGATCATGAGCCTGTCGTTAACTCCTTTGGAAAGTCCTGCCAGTTTCTCGACAAGAGTTGTCTTAACTGCAAAGCCAACACCTGCTTCACGTCGCTCTTCGCTAGATCTGCTTCTCCAGAACAATGGGTAGCCAGAGCCTCTTTCGCAGAGCTCTCCTTCTTCCGCAAGCCTGGTCTCGCTCAAGGATGCGTAGTCGATGCCGTATCTTGCGAGTTCTTGACCTATCAGGGCTGTTCTCCTCTGGGGTCTGTCGACATCGACTCTGTCCAAGAGTGT
The DNA here is from genome assembly GCA_943735955.1 of Piscicola geometra. Taxonomy (NCBI): domain Eukaryota; kingdom Metazoa; phylum Annelida; class Clitellata; order Hirudinida; family Piscicolidae; genus Piscicola; species Piscicola geometra. The sequence goes on from OX030963.1 coordinate 5,114,855, forward strand.
CCGAACATTTCATGTGCCCAGTTTGAGAGGAATTACTTTGATTTTTTTGTTTCTACCGCTTTTATAGGGTCTCCACCAGCCGCGGTGAACTGGCTAGGGAAGATTGGAACAGGCCATTTATAGGGCACCTTTTCTAGCCCCTTTCTCATGCCAGGATGTGAGCAGTGCATTCCTGAAAAGGGCTGCTCAGTCGCCCAGGGGGCTGCCGAACTTCACCGCTGTTCCATATCGGCGAAGAACGACCCAATGCCCTGAGCTGCCTGTGTGCAGGGTCACGACTACGACTCCCAGTGTACTCACACCTGCCGCTTCGTCGCTTGCCTGTCGCCACAAGATTTGTCGAATCAGATGAATAAATGACTAAAAGTGACTTGCGCGATGAATTGGATTAAAGTGAGAAAGAGTTGCGCAGTTCGTCGATCTCACTCTTTCGCCCGAGACCATCTTGATCCAGTAGCAAGACAGAGTCGAGACGGCTGGAGATGGAAACGGGTGCAGTGGATGGCCATGATGTTCTTCGTGTCTCGTCATGCCTTAGCGTTCCACAACGCTTTGATGAGAATTGCCTTTACCGTTGACCATCTAGTGGTTCTTCCACTCCGTCCGCCGATTCCAGTCTTCACGTGCATAGGTAGACATACCTAGACCATTGCGCACGTTTCAGTTCCAATCTTCGTTCCAAGCCCTGGAACAGGGAATCAAGTTAGTTATAGTGCCAACAACCCGCTTTCGCTCCTTCAGCATTTAGCATTATCCATGGAGTGCCACGAGGAGGCATGCTGTTGGACTTTGGAACAGAGCCTGCAACGCAGATCGACCTTTTCTCAGTTTTTCTTGATAGTTGCTGTTGTTGTTGCAGTGGTGCATGTTGCAGTGGTGCATGTTGCAGTCTTTTTTTAACTCAAAGAAGCGAGTGATGATGCAAGAGAAAACGACGATGACGACGAGAAGAAGTGGGTAGTGCTGAAAATGAGAATGAAGACTTGGTTAGCATGATTGATGGACGGTTGATGAACAAAGGGATGAGTCAAGTTGCGTAATCTGCCTAATTCTTTGGCCAATGCACCCTTCTGCCAGATCTTGTGTGGATTGGAGGTGGCTGTTGAGTATGGTAGTCGTTGTTGTTTTTGGCGGATTGAGAGCTGGAATGCTGGGTGCCGCTGGTGTATTGTCAGGGGAGCCAGCATTCGAAAAAATACGGGTTTGAGCTTGTCGATTGAGACGGTGTCCTTACGCCCGTTCTTTTCTAAGACAAAATATTTTGCTCTTCTCTCAAGAACGACCAAAGGACCCTCGTATGGAGACTTAAGCGGTTGTCTAAACGAGTCCAAACGAACGAAAACCTTTGGTGTGGTTAGAAGGTCTTTTGGGATGTAGCTTGTAGTTTTTTGTTCCCTTGGTGACACTGCTTTTATGTTTCTCGTCTGATCCTTGAACGTGAGACGTAACTTGCTATGTCGGGAGTGGATGTATTGCTGGAAGAACACACACCGGGCAGTCGCTTCTGACTGGCAGCACCTTTGCAGAATGGTTTCTTTTAATGCTGCGTATGGCGAAGAATCTGGCACGTCAACCAGTAGGTCGTGACGGAAAATAACGTTTCTGGAACGGGATGAGACCGGTATCGAAAAATCGCCGATGTTCGCCCTATAAAACACACACACATACACACACACACACACACACACACACACACACACACACACACACACACACACACACACACACACACACACACACACACACACACACACACACACACACATACACACACACACACACACACACACACGCACACACACACGCCGATACACACACAAACACACACAAACACACACACACACACAGTAGTCGTAGTAGTAGTAGTAGTAGTATTATTATTATTATTATTATTAGTAGTAGTAGTAGTAGTAGTAGTAGGAGTAGTAGTAGTAGTAGTAGTAGTAGTAGTAGTAGTAGTAGTAGTAGTAGTAGTAGTAGTAGTAGTAGTAGTAGTAGTATTAGTAGTAGTAGTAGTAGTAGAAGAAGAAGTAGTAGTATTAGTAGTAGTAGTAGTAGTAGTAGTAGTTGATTGCACCTTGAAATAGTCTAAGAGTTCAACAGCACGCAGAGGACGTTGGTTGACTTCTTTGGGAACAAGGCGGCTTGGATGAAACAGGTGCTCGGCCAGCTGCTCCACCTTTCCCATGAACGTCTCATCCAGGCCTGTGGGTGATTTGCCTTAGTAGTCTTACAAGTGCTTCATGTTGTTGTCCTGGTAGTTTTCACCTCGGAGATTGCTGAAAAAAACAACGACCTGGAAGAGACATAAGGGAAACGCTGATTTCTTCGAAGGTGTTGCGCAGGTATTTCAGAACATAACTGTGATTGTAGGTGTCTAACCAGTTCTTCATGAAGATCAAATACTGTTTTTGTTGTTGAGGTATGGTATGGTTCGTGATAATAGAATCAACAAGAGCACAACAACAAAAACACTAACATCACAACAAAAGAGCATTCAAAGGCCTTAAAACAGCGCTTAGAAGTAAAACTATTCTCGTCTGTCACGTTAAGAAGGAACAATTTCATTCATTAGAAGAAATCTAGAGATGAATTTCTGTGCGTGCGTAGACGACTGATAAAACCTGCTCTTCTATATTTAAACCATGCTGAGATTGCAAAGACCATGACCTGGTATGAATGTTACAGTCAAAACGCGTAACCAGGCATTTCGCGTAATGACGTAAAATCAGACAAATCGTTTGACTCATGATTCACGCGTATTGAATGAAAAAGCTTAATAAGATGTCTAAAGATTGAATATATTCATTTAAGTCGAATTTAAAAATACCTTGACAGTTTTTGTTTTTTCAGGTATTTTACTAACCTATTTTCTATCAACACGCGTGAATCATGCGTTACACAATTTGACTGAAATTTAGGCATTACGCGAAATGCCTGGTTACGCGTTTTGACTGTGACAAAAACACTTAACGCAACATTAGCAAGACAGCACTAAAATCACATAAGTATAAAAAACTGAAATAACGTAGCACTAGCAACACAACAACACAGCACTAACGACCAAGCAACAACAAACCTTAATGGACCTGCTTTCACAATTTTCTTTAACCATCTTAGCATAGTTAGGGAAAGACTGTTGTAGTTGGTGTTATTGGTTGTTAGTAGTGTTATGTGTCATTTTCAATGGTGTGTTTCATAATCAATATGCTTCACTACAACGACTGAGTGTGATAAGGAGAAAGAAAGAAAATAAAAACTGCAGAAATAAAAGAAGAAATTGATCGAGAGAAAATGAAGTGAATGGAAAAGATGTCTCAAAATGTAACGGAGATGAGTGTGAGCTAGAAAAATGTTAGAAAAAAAACGCTTTACTAAGAAAGAATTGAGCAAAAATAATGAGTGAGTGATACCTTAATGTGTTGCTCATCTTCAAATAGGATTTCAGAAGTGAAGTTGTAAATATGCACAGAGCTGAGCATGACACTCAGAGCGAACAAATTGTCACTCTCCTCGACCGTCAAAAAGCTGTCATACAAGCCACAAGTGTTCATCAGCAAGATGCAGATCTGTGGTGGGTTAACTGCATGTTTCAAAAGTTGCAACTTTTTTAAAGTCGTTTTCTGTAAATTTATAAATGTGTTCATCAACTAGATGCAGATCTGTGTTGGGTTATCTGCATTTTTTTGAAATTTTTAAAAAATGTTAAACTTTTGTTAACAGTTTTCAAACTTTTTATAAAGTTTATAAAAGTTGTTGAACTTTTTTTCGAAGTTTATAAATTTTAAACTTATTTTAAAGTTGTAAGAGTTATTTAAAATTTATAAAAGTGTTCATCAGCAAGAAGCAGATCTGTGTTGAGTTAATTGTATTTTTTTAGCTTGCACATTTTAAAAAGTCGTTTTCAAACAATTGTACAAACAATATAAAAATTAAATTCACACAATTACAAGTTGAATTACAATGTTACTGTGATGAGTTTTAAATGGGAGATTAGATGCGTTGAAGCTGCTAGTAGAGTGGGAAAACTTAAAACCTTTTCTCCTTCTTGATTCTTGATGAAGAAGGGATGACTCCACATAAAGATGCCCGGTGTGTTCTCGTAAATACTATCACTATAATCGAATCCTCCCATAGCTCTCTTGTAAAATGTCCGATCCTTCTTAGCCATCCCATTCTCCTGCAAAGGTGCTAGCTTTATAAATAAACGTGAACTAACTTTGCTATTTAAAAATGAACCAAACACTAGTGCTTCTGACATCAAGGATGTTGAGATAGCAGAGGAAGGAGTTCAGGATTGAGAACTTGTTTTCGTGATGACGCCCTGCCACTGACAACAGCATCACCTTGCAGTCCTTCACCCGCTCAGCCTGCAGAATTCTTGACAGAGCATCTTTGTCCAAAACGAAAAAGTCTTCAGCTCCTGATTTCACTATTTGCACAGCCTCACCTGATTGAAATTCATACTTCTTTGATATTGCCATAAAACTTTTACTATCCCGTAAAAAGTATTTGTTTATTGTATTATTTGCTATATTCAATGAATTTATAGATTGTGTAGGGAATTAATTATTTGAGCGATAAAGTGTAACTTTGAAAACTTTTAAAATCTTGTAAGCTGTTGTAAGGTGACGAAAAAAACGTTCTGCAATCTGATTTCATGATAATAGTACTAATTAGTAGAGAAAGGTTGCTCAAGTTCCAAAGATGAAACGAGCTTATTTACAGTTGTGCGCTTTGAATTAAAAAATTAACTTTATATCTATGTATCCGTCTTATATGTACATTTTTATTTTAGTTTCGTTTCTAAAAGTTGTCTCATTCAATTTGAATACTTAAAAAACTGATTTCTAGAAGAGTTGCCTGAAAGGGAATTTATAATGAGATTGTTGAAGTTGATAAGTATATAGACTATATAGAGCAGTGTTTCCCAACTTTTTTCAGTGTTGGCCTCCCTAAAAAAGTCCTAATGGTAACTTGGCCTCCCCAAATCCCGTCGTCAATAATTGAGAAAAAAATCAATTTGTTATAACAATTTTTATTCAGAAAGATTTAATTAAAATTAGCATTGTTCATAATAATAAGGTTTATGTAAGGTTTTTTAATTTATAAAATGTTATTAATAATAATAATTGTCGTTTTTGTATAGCGCCCGGGCACGCAACTGAAGCGCTCTCACTGCGTCGTAATGCAATAAAGAAATGATAATAATTATTATAGTAATGTTATTAAAAGAAAAGCAAAGAGTAGCATGGAGTAACTATTATGAGTGATAAGCTAAGTTAAAATAATGAGTTTTTAGTTTGGCTTTGAAAGTCGAAAATTGGTTGATGTTGCGAAGTGCAGGTGGAAGGGCATTCCAAGTTGTTGGAGCTGCGTGACGGAATGCTCTTTTTGAGATGTTGTTTGTAGTGGATTCTTGGTTGAGGAGAAGAGATGAAGATGAACGCAGTTGTTTGTTTGATGTTTTGTTAGTTATGAGTTTGCTGAGATATGACGGTATTGAAGTTTGAAGAATTTTGAATGTAGTGATGGCTATTTTAAAGGATATTCGAAAATCTATAGGAAGCCAGTGAAGTTTTATAAGATTATCATTTGATGCCTGAACAAGGTGATGGCCTGGGTAATCACAATTGAGTGTTAACCCATTAACGCATGACTCAAAGGAATTAATTAATTTTTTTTACATATTATTGAAAAACTGATTCTAAAAAATAAAATAAAAAAATTAGTCTGAAATATTTTATACAAAAAAAGTAATTATAAAAATAAAAAATGTCCTTAAAAAAGGACATTATGCATTGCTACTGACGGTAATCACGATTCGTGGTAGATGCTGAAGCACTCCAAATGTAAAGCTACATTACATTTAAGGCATTTCTTTTCCACTTTCTTTCCACATTGCTTGCATCTTTTTTGGCCATCTTCAATTTTACCGATAAAATGATCTTTTCCATCGTATCGGACATCTGCAACACGCTTTTAGCTAAATTCATGGTTTTTTTTTTTATCTGTTTGAAACCATATGAAAAAATTATAAATATTTCAGTTCAACATGGAGTGTCTTTTGGTAAGCATTTTATTAGTTTAGATACCACCGATCCACCAAGTCCTAATTCGCTATTGAACTCTTCCGAGGCTCCTTGATACGGGTAACAGTTTACCAAATACCCAAGCCTATTATTTAGGCACCAAACTTTATATCCAAACCTTATGGGTTTTCCTCTGATAAACTGTTTTGATGAATGCTTTCCATTATAAGGCATCATTGATTCATCAATCGCCAAATGACATTCTTTGGGCCAAAATTTGAGAAATCTTTCATTCATAGCATCAAATAATGGACGCACTTTGGCCATCTTGTCTAACTTATTAATTTTCTCGTTGTCATTGCAATGCAAATATCTTAATAACTCTTCAAATCTGTTGACAGTCATAGCATTGCTTACAGCTAGATTGTGTACATCGTCGCTCTGTTCCCAGTACATCCTGCGGTTTGCCAAAGGAACATAACCTAAAAGCATGAGTAAAGCCAGCACCCCTCTATATTCATTTTCAGTAGCATTCAGCTGTTTTAGTTTTTAGCTGGTTTCTTGATAAATTATCTAGGGTACCTTCACCATCCTCGGGTCCACTATCCTCATCAGAGCAGTTTGGGTCAGTAGGAGGAATCATGACTATATCTGCTGAAAAGAAATCATTGTCATCTTCCAAAATACTAATGACTTCATGAAGAGAGAATCTGAAAATAATTGTTTTTACCATCAGTATTACTGCATAGTGTCTTTAAAAAAGGACACTCAATAAAACACAGTTTTTGGAAATAATATTACATGTAAAATGAAATTTTTTCAAAAATAAGATATAAGAATGAATAACAATGAAATAATATTATACAATATGAATGGTAGACATTAAATGAAATTATAAATAATTTTTTTTCATGAGCCATGACAAAAACACAAAAAAATTTAGTTATCGCCTTGAAAAATCAGAATATCGAAACAATCTATCAATTTCAAATCGAAATTTTTTTTAAAACAAAGACTTCAGTTTGTATAGGACAGGATTAGTTGCAAAGATAATAAATATAATCAAGAGAACTATTATTAAAAAAAACTTTTTATTGCTGTCCTTAAAAAAAGACAGTATGCGTTTATGGGTTAATGAGATGATTGTTGCTGTTTTCCATCACAGAGAAGATGAAATCGAGGTTCTGTATTAGAAAGAGATACCCTCATATCATTCGAGGCATCCAATCTATTTCTATTTTTAGTCTTGATAGATACTAATGTAGAAAACCCTTTTTCACATAAGTAGGTGGTCGAAAATGGAATCAGAGCTGCCATGGCTTTTTAAAATAAATTTGGGTATATTTCTTTCAGACTGCACCAAAACTCTGCCAATCCTTTGGAATTAAATTCAGCTTTTACCAACTCTTTTGATCGAAGATCAATTAAATCTTCCTTTATTTCTTCTTCATCAGCAACACTATCCAAGCCAATAATGAACGGATTTCGTATCCAAAGATTATTTTCCAAATTTTTAGTATCAAAATAACGCTCAAATGATAGTTGGAGAGTTGTGATATGTTGTATAATTTCTTTTTTTATTTCAACAGGCATTGATTAGTTTCCACTGCTACTTATAACATCAGCTAGGTATGGAAAATTTGCCCGGTTTTCAGCTTCTACTCTTCTTTTGTACAATGAAAGCTTATTTAAAAATCCTACTAATTTTTTATTGGCGTCGATTATTGTCATTTCTGGTCCTTGCAAACAAAGATTAAATTCATTTAAGAGTGTGAACAGATCAGCTAAATATGCCATATTAACTATGAAATCAGTCTTCTCAAAGTCAGCTGCTAACGTTTTTTTCTTTTTCTTGCAAAAATGAAGACACCTCATCTTTCAAATCTATTAGTCTTGAAAATACCTTTCATTTGCTTAACCACCTGACTTCTGTGTAATATAGCAAGACATCGTGTTCAGAACCAAGTTCTTGGCATAAAACTTTGAATAAACGATGGTTTACTGCTCTTGATCGTATAAAATTGACTATTTTGATCGCTGTGACATGACAGACTGAAGCTTTGCTGGTAATGTCTTCACAGCTAGAGCATGACGACGGAGCATGCAATGAGTTACAAGTGTCTGTGGAGATTAACTTTGATAAAGGCAGCCAATCCAGATTTGTTACCCAACATACTTGGTGCTCCATCAGTACAGACTGAATGTAATTTTGTCAACCAACTAAATTCATTTCTTTCAAAAAAAGTTGCAATCATTTGAAAAACATCTGCAGCTTTACTAGTTGTCTGAAGTGGTTGGCAAAATAAAAATTCTTCTTTAATTTCAAAATTACATACATAACGAACATACACTAAAAGCTGGCAACACATTGATACATCTGTGGTTTCATCAATTTGGATACCAAAATTAAAAGGACTACTTTTCAGTTCTGACATAACTTGGTCCAAGATATCATTTGAAAGATCTGCTGCTCTGGAACAAATAACATTATTAGAAAGTGGAATTTCTTCAACCTGTTTTCGTTCCTTTTTTCCAAGAATTAACTCCACCATTTCAAGTGCACAGGGTTTTATTAAGGTTTCTCCAATTGTATGTGGTTTTCATTTTTTTGGCAATCAAATAGGCAACTTTGTAAGAAGCCTCAAGAAGTGGTTTCTTTGGTTGAGCAAATCCAACATTTTTTAATGTTCCAGTGGCTTGAAATCTAGCTCGCTTCAGTTTGAAGGTATCCAGGTTGTCGTTGACATTTCCAGGATGTTTGGTTTTTAAGTGGTGGCGTAACTTTGCTGGTCTCATTCTATCATTACAATATACTGCTCCGCATAAGAAACATTGTGGCTTTTCAGTGCCATCTTTTTCAGTAATAGTCGTGAATCCAAACGCAACGTAGGTTTCGTCATAGCAACGTTTTTTCGACATTATTGAAAACTGAAAATGATAAAAACACATATTTTAAAAAGAACTGAAATAATTAAAAAATCACAAATATAAATTACCAGTTATGTTAAAAACAGCAGACCACATTTTTTAGTTAATTTATTCAATTAATTGTCTTATTTTATTTATTTTATTGAAAAAGAAACTCATGCAGGGTATCTCAAAAAACGCGACAGAAAGAAAATGAGGGATTTATGAAAACAGAAATGTGCAAATCATTATTCAAATAAATACAATATGGAAAGCCGTTACGCAAAAACAATTTTCATATAGTATTCAAAAAATCGTTTTTAGCATGATTAAAATTTTGTGATTTAACAAAACTTTATACAATTATATAAATTTATAAAAAACATGTAAATAAAACACCTTAGTTGGCCTCCCCTAAAAGATCATTTGGCCTCCCTAAGGGAGGCCGGCCCCCTGGTTGGGAAACCCTGATAAAGAGTATATATTTTACATAGACTATTTATAGTAATTATTTTGTTTAGACTATATAGAGTATATATTATTTAGACTATCTAGAGAATATATTTTATATAAACTATAGAGAGTTTTATTTTATATGAACTATTGAAAATAAATTTAAATCAATTATTTACTTTATAATGATTAAAAGCCGTGAGTATTCATTAGCTTTGAAAACTAGAAAGCCTAGAGCAAAAAAAAATTGAATTTGCAAAAGTAACCTAAAAGCTAAATTTAATTTAGTTTAGTAAATTTGATTAAATGACAATTCACATTAAAATGCAAACTGGTGTATTTCATTGAATAACTAAACAAGTTTGATTATAAATATAACGTTTAAATGAGTTTTGTATTAAATACAATATCATTTCATCTCAGGAAACTAAGCATTCCATCTTGGGAATCCATTTGCTCAAGATGGAATTTTTTACTGTTCATGTTTGAAGTACAAAAACTTGGGTTTCTTTTTTCACATATAATTTATTATATCACCTGAAAGTAATAAAATAACTTGAATTGAGTTGTATAAACCACTTCACTGATTGGGATGTCATTAGACGGTTTGTAACAAACCATAGGCGGCGATCCTGGGAGGTTCCTGGGGTTCAAAACCCCACTTTTGAGTAGTGAGGGGATCCGTCTCAATGTGGACCCCCTTATTTTTTTAATAAAAAAATTTTGAAACTCTTGTTTTGATGCGAGCATAATCGACTCTCACCCAATCATTTACTTCTATTTTCATACAGAACTCTGGATTACTACTGGGCTTAAACATTGATTTCAAATTGCTCTCATGTGTGGATATTACGGAAAAAATAACTTCGTTTTTAAAAACAAAGAATTCTGCGCGTTTCGAGGGATCAGAATGTAAGCCTAAATTATTGCTTTAGAATTTTTCTGCTCCATTTTTCAGAAAAGTCAGTCAGCCACTACTGTTATCAACAAAAGGAAAACAAGCAATACCTTTTTTTGATGTTTCAAATACTAATTTTACTTAATATGTGTATATAATAATAATAATTGATTACTCGATATTTAGACAATACAAATAAGTTATTCATAATTTTAATTTATAAAGTACCTATGTATAAATTTTAGCATAAATAGGAGGAGGTTGCACAAGTCGGGACGATTTTTAAACATAGCCTCATAGCTCAATTGCATAAGAAATCATTTAAATTCAAATTTATCCAGCCATTATATTGATACCTTGTCTAGTTATGTGAACTCAAACATAAGAATAGATAAAAAAAGAAACAAGTTTTTTTATTTCAAACATGAACACTAAAAAATCCATGTTGAGCAACTGGGTACTCAAGATGGAATGCTCTGTTCCTTAAGATGTATTTATCGTCAAATGATTTTTTCGTTTAAAGAAATAAACCAGTTTGTATTTTAATGTGAATTGTCATTTAATCAAATTGACTAAATTAAATTAAATTTAGCTTTTAGGTTAATTTGGCAAATTTTACTTTTTTTCTGCTCTAGGCTTTCTAGTTTTCATTTCGACTTTTACTGGTTCAACTTTTTCAAAAATTGCTTCACTTTTTATAGTTTTTTATTATTTTAAACTCGTGTTCTATTTTAGGAAACTATGACCATACATATAATCATGGTCATAACAGGCCAATCACCCAGTTTTAAATTTTACAACTTGCACACAATAAAACTGTATTGCATCATCTTATTACTAATAAAAAATTGAAATTATTTACCTTCGGAAGTTGAGAAAAAAAAGCAAAATGTTATCTACCAATATTTTAACAATTCTTCTAGAAATCAGTTTTTCAAGTATTCTAATTGAATGAGACAACTTTCCAAAACGAAAACAACATAGAAATATGCATCTATGATGGATGCAAAGATATGAAATAAATATAAAATTAATTATCAAAGCGCATAACTGTAAATAAGCCCGTTCTATCTTTGGAACCGGTTCATCTTGAGCAACCTCCCCCTATTTGTTTACAGATAATCGAACCATGTTAGCAATATTGTTTTAACAAAAAAGTTAGTCAAGAGCCCAAAGATCCATAGATGGTCACATCAAAAATACTATCAAAATATTTGAAATATTAAGTTATGATATAGTTTTCGATAATAAAGCCCCAAACTGAGCTGGACTTATGAATTAAAACTTTTTACATAGTATGGATAATGTGGTGGCCTCTTATGTTTTAAAGCTTTTCATAAAACTTTGAAGTTATTTGAGAAAAAAAACCAATAAAATGCGAATGCTAATTAAGATAAAACAAAATTAAGCAACTTTTTATTAAAAGGTTTATAGCATGTTTCATGCTTTAATTAACGGTGTTTATTTACTAGAAATTTTCAGATGAGTAATATGATATTGGGTTAAATCATACAAACATATTGTAATTGTAATTATTAAGCTTGTAACATACAGCCCCAGTCTCCCATTTTTTCAAGGAAAAAATAAAAACCTTCGAAATAAATTTAAGTTTTACTCGGAACCAAATGAATTCCAAATTTAAACTATTTTATTTCCAGTAGTTCACTTTTGTAAATTTTCTTTCAACGTTTTATAGATCCGGTGTGGGGATCATGTTTTATACTAATCATCAAGTTTAACACCAAATTAACCGAGATGAGCTTTCCTTCTAAAATAAATCACAGATTTTTTCTTTTCATGTGTATTTTTCACAAATATATCAAAATACATCAGGATTATTTAAACAATTTTTTCTACTTGAACTCATTTTATTAATTATTTAAAAATGCAAATACAATAAATTCATAAACTATATATTATTTCTAATTTAAAAAATTTCAAAATTAATAGCGCAGTCTTATTAAATCTTTTAAACTATGGAATAAAAAATGCAGATTAAAATGCTTTTTATCTGAAAAACTAGTCTGGTAGAAGAAAACTGATTCCATATTTGAAATCAGCATCTCAAAGATAGTTTAAATCCTATTTGAAATTTCAAAACACACAACCAAAATTTTATTGTGGTTTTTGTCATACTTGCTGAAAAAACTTTGTTAACTAAAAAACAAACAAATGATAAGATAAACAACTCTTTTACTGCAAGTTAAGATTGAAATTTATTTTTAGATTCCTTGTTACCATTTAGTTTGGATTTTTTGGAAATATGTCTGTCAAAACTTTTGTCACAAAATACTTTCTGGTCTGAAGTGAGCGGTAGAATAGCAATCATCTTACTTTTTTTGGCTCAATTTCTATGATTGGGGTCTATCTTAAGCAGTTGATAATTTTTCTATTTAAATATAAACTTAGCCAAAATCTTGGTGCTTCATATTATCACGTAATACCCGACATTTCTCTATATAGGGGGAGGTTGCTCAAGATGAACCAGTTCCAAAGATGGAACGAGCTTATTTACATTTATGCGTTTAAAATTTTTTATTTTTTTATTTCATATTTATGCATCCGTTTTATATACATATTTGTATGTTGGTTTCGTTTCTACAAGTTGTCTCTTTCAATTAGAATACTTGAAAAACTGATTTCTAGAAGAGTTGTTAAAATATTGGAAGATAACATTTTGCATTTTTTTCTCAACTTCCGAAGGGGTATAATTTCACTTTTTTTATTAGTAATTAGTTGATGCAATAAAGTTTTATTGTAAGAAAGTTGTAAAATCAAAAATTGAGTAATTGGCCTGTTATGACCATAAATGTGTAGCATGGTCATAGTTGCCAAACATGGAATTCAGAATGAGACTAGAAGTTGATTAGTCTATATACTATATAGTCTATAGACTATATAGAGTATAAATTTTGCATGGACTATATATAGTATATATTTTATGCAAACCAATTATTTACTTTATAATTATTAAAAACCCGTTAGTATTTATTATCTTTTACATCGGCTTTATAGCACCTCATAGTCTATGATGATAATTCATACTATTTATCATAAAATCAGATATCTCACGTTTATGCTTTAAACATGGCGTGTTTATTTTTGTATCGTTCTTAGTGAATATTTTATCTACTTATTAACTTGAACTAACTTTTTTTGCAGTATTTCTTTTATTTATTTATTCTCAGTCGTCTCAAGTTAATTTTATTTCACAAATACTCCATTCTTTCGATCCATCTCCGATTGTCACTCAACATCACATCACCAAAATGAAATATTATCATAATCAATTATTCGAAATTCACAATAACATGACTCTCTTCCCTTCTCCAAAATCACTACGTAACTTTCTTTTCAAAAACAAAATATGGAATCCTAATTCCAATAGATCTAAACATCAACTTCCACGTTCAACAAAAATAATCAAGCCTCTAAAATTTGCTCATATCAATTCACGATCTACAGCCAACAAAGCTTCCCTAATTCTCGACACAATCTCTCAACATCACATTGACATCATGGCCATCACTGAGACGTGGATCTCAGCTGATGCACCACCAGCAGTCAAGAATGACCTATGTCCACCAGGCTTTTCAGTAGTCCATCAGCATCGTGAGACTGGAAGAAAAGATGGTAGGATTGCACTTGTACACACAAATGGCGTCACTTGCCAACGTGTCACCACAACCAAATTCACTGAATTCAAACACCTCACAGTCAAAATCCTCAGCACTAAATCCCCAATCAAAATCACAATAATTTACAGTTTAATCACAACAAACTTCCTCAATGGCAAAAAGAACTCGACGGCTGAAAGAACGCCAAAGTCGTAGGCTGACAAAGAAGTCTACGACTTGGCTAAGACTGATGCTCGACACGCCACAATGGAATCACGAGTAGCTCAGCTATATATTAGTATAGGCTATACTTATGCTTTCAGGTTTGTTCCTTTGGCAAACCGCAGGATTTACTGCGAACAAAGAGACGATGTACACAATCTAGCCATACTGTATAGTTATCAACTTGATGACTGTTACATAAAAAAATGAATTAAAAAATGTGAGGAAAGACATGTTTTCAAATTTTGTTTTGTCGTTTGAACTATTAGAACTGCTGAGAAGAAATCATTGTCATCTTCCAAAATACTAATGACTTCATGAAAAGCGAGTCTGAAAATAAATTATTTTACCATCTGCATTACTGCATAATGTCCTTAAAAAAGGACACTTAAAAAACACAAAAACTTTTGTTATCGCTTTGAAAAATCAAAATATCAAAACACTCAATCAATTTGGAATCAAACAGAAAAAATAGGCAAAAACTTCAGTTTATACTTTGGTTGTTTTTTGGTTGTTGGCATTCATCCATCTCGTGAGATGATGATAGCGCTCTGATGTGTTCTTTGACGGCAGCTTCTAGAGTGGCTCAGCAGACCGATCCTGGATCGACAGTCTCTGCTGCAGCGGCTGCAGGTGAAGTCGGATGGAGGATCGAGAGCCTGATTCTGCTGCCTCATTTTTCTTCTTTGCCTTCGTGATTCCAGATGTTGCCTGCGTTCTTCCTCGCCCTTTTTGATGCCTTTGTGGACAGTCTGGCGCCAGCCCCTCCGGTCATCGGCTAGCTCTTCCCATCTGCCAGGGTCGATATCCGTAAGTTTGAGGTCGCGTTTGCAGACGTCTTTGAAGCGTAGTTGCGGGCGACCAACTGGACGGTGTCCTGTAGCCAGCTCGCCATAGGGAATGTCTTTGGGTATGCGACCTTCTTCCATTCTACGCACGTGACCCAGCCAGCGTAAACGTCTTTGGCAAAGAAGGAGGTGTATGCTGAGTGAGTTGGCTTGATTGAGTACGGCTGTGTTGGTGACTTTGTCTTGCCATGTTATGCCAAGGATGCGTCGGAGACAGCGAAGATGAAAGCTTTCGAGACGATCTTCTTGCCTGGCATTGGTGGTCCAGGTTTCGCTGCCATACAACAGGGTGCTGAGAACGCATGCCTGGTACACTTTGAGCTTGGTGTTTCGTGTCAGTTGGTTGTTGGTCCATACACGTTTGCTCAATCTGGCCATGACGCTGGCTGCTTTGGCGAGCCTCTTATCAATCTCAATGTCGAGGGATAGGCTGCTAGTAATGACGGAACCCAAGTATGTGAACTTGTCAGTGGTCTCCAGCACCTGATTATCGATTGTGATTGAGGGTGGAACAGGAATGTCTTGACCCATGATGTTGGTTTTCTTGATACTGATGGTCAGACCGAATTCCCTGCAAGCCTGAGCAAAGCGATTCATCAGCTGCTGAAGGTGTTCCTCCGTGTGTGACACCAGGGCCGCATCATCAGCGAACAGCATGTCTCTGATGAGGACAGTGCGAATTTTTGTCTTTGCTCTTAGGCGTGCCATGTTCAGCAGTTTCCCGTCACTTCTAGTGTGTAAATAGACACCTTCGGCAGACTCTTTAAATGCGAAGTTCAACAGCATCGAGAAGAAGATACCGAATAATGTAGGCGCTAGCACACAACCCTGTTTGACACCACTCTTGATTATGAAGGATTCTGAGGTCTCCCCATTGTAGCTGACCACACCTTGCGTGTTTTCGTGATAAGAAGTTGTAATAGTTGTAATGTTGAGGAGCCGAGGTGGACAGCCGATCTTCTTGAGTAGCCGAAATAGGCCGTTCCTGCTTACAAGGTCGAATGCCTTAGTTAGGTCGATAAAGGCGATATACAGCGGCATCCGCTGCTCTCTGCACTTTTCCTGGAGCTGACGCACGGAGAAGATCATGTCGACTGTGGATCTTCCTGATCTGAAGCCGCATTGCGATTCAGGATACACACGACTTGCTAGGACTTGGAGACGGTTGAGGACAACGCGTGCGAAAGCTTTACCCACGTCGCTAAGCAGTGAGATGCCCCTGTAGTTGTTGCAGTCGCTGCGGTCGCCCTTGTTCTTATACAGGGTGACAATCTTGGCATTGCGCATGTCCTGTGGAACTCTACCTTCTCTCCAACATAGGCAAAGGAGCTTGTGAAGTGGTTCTAGTAGAGACGGTTTACCACATTTGATTATTTCTGGTGGGATGCCATCGTCTCCTGGTGCTTTTCCACTCTTTAAGGCATCAATAGCTTTGCTGAGTTCGTCCATGGTCGGCTCGACATCCAGCTCTTCCAAGACTGGCAAATCTTCAATAGCGTCCAATGCTATCTGAGTCACAGAGTTTTCTTTAGAATAAAGTTCCAGATATTGTTCGACCCACCTTGCCATTTGCTTGTCTTTGTCTGTGATGGTCTCTCCTGATTTGGACTTTAAAGGTGCAGTCTTCTTTGCTGACTTGCCTGTTGCTTTTTTGATGCCTTCATACATGCTCCTTACGTTGCCAGCGTCTGACTCTTGTTGGATGCTATTCGCCAGTTGAAGCCAATAGTCATTTGCGCAGCGTCGAACCGTCTTCTGGGCTTTTCTTCGGACAGCTTTCAACACTTCGAAGGTGGACTGACTCGGGTCGCGTTTGTAATCAATCAATGCCTTTCTCTTGGTGTCAATAACAGGCTCAAGATCTGCCGCATTCGCTTCGAACCAATCGGTGTTCTTGTGTTTCTTTTTGCCATACGTGAGTAAAGCAGTTTTGAAGATGGTATTTTGGAGCGAGTTCCATCTGACTTCCGCATTAGGCTCTTGGTCGCAGTGTTGCACCTCCCCCAGCCGATCTATGAACTCTTGGTTCTTGGCCTGATGGGTGGTCTGATAGGTGTTGATTTTCGGCTGGCATTTCTTCTTGGAGAGGTGGAGCCTCTTGGGGCGCAACTTTATCTTTGACGCGATCAGAGAGTGGTCTGTATCGCAATCGGCACTATGGTAAGCTCTGGTGCTGTGGACGTTGTTCAACGAGTTGTGCCTGGTGATGATCAAGTCCAGTTGATGCCAATGATTTGATCTTGGATGTCTCCAAGACACCTTGTGACATGCTTTGCTCTGGAAGTATGTGTTTGTTACGCACAGGTTGTGGTAGCAACAGAATTCGAGTAGTCTCTGGCCGTTTTCGTTCATTTTCCCGATGCACTGGTGACCCAGCACATCTGGCCATGAGTCGTGGTCAGAGCCAACACGGGCGTTAAAATCTCCCAGAAGGTAGAGGTGTTCGGAGGCAGGGACTGTGGCAACAACGCTGCTTAGTTGTTCGTAGAATTGATCTTTAGTCTCGGTGCTGGCTTGCATGGTTGGTGCATAGATGCACAGAAGATTAGCAAAGCCAGATGCTGTGAGAAGGCGTAGAGTGAGGATTCTCTCTGTGCCGCGGGAAGGAGGTTCGGACATACAAAGCAGGGTGTTCTTAATGGCGAAGCCGACTCCGTGCTCCCTGGTCTCCTCTTCTCCTTTTCCTTGCCAAAAGAACGTGTAGTGTTCCTCCCTCAAGGATCCAGACTCTGGAAGACGCGTTTCCTGTAGGGCTGCAACATCAACGTTTAGTCTGTGCAGCTCATGATCAATGACTGCAGTCTTGCGAAGGTCTTCAATCTCACGAAGGTCATCACTCAGTCCAGTGCGCATAGTACGTACGTTCCAGCTTGCGATATGGAGAGCTGGAATCTCCATCTTTTTGTATTTGTAGTTGTTTGGTGCGTGAAGATAACGGCCTGCTTGTTGAGCTGTGCTCTAAGCTCCAGGCACCCACTGAAGCAGGCAGGCCGTGACGGGTAACACCTTATTGACCGGGGGCTGCCCGGCTTAGGACGGGCGGTAGTTACCATGGGACTGCGAGGGTCCCTCCCACCATTGAAGACAACCCGTGGCGTCCAGCTCTACGCCAATTGAGCAAGGACTTATAACCCGTAAACTGCTGTCTTCTTGTTTGTGCTCTCGCCGTAAAGCGAGACTGGAGTGAACATCTCCAGGGCGCTAGCCTGGGCAAAGCGTGTGGAGGTCTTGTGCTGCCCAAACAACAGGACCCCCCTCTCGGCTTCGTCGACTAGATCCAAGGGGGTGCAAGCACCACGCTTAGAGCCGACTTGGCTGCAGGAGTTGCCGGAAGGACATCATAGATGACGATCCACCGCCTTAGGGACTCCGACTCCTGATTTTTTCTCGGGGTTGACTCCCAAAGCCTTTTCCATGAATGGATAGCCTGCAAGGCAGCAGCGGTTGGTAGTCAGAGTTTTCCTTCTCCTAGATGGGTTGCCTTCCCGGGCTGACGAGCCCCATCTGCCCGAAGCGACTGGTTTTAAGGCGCCAGTGACCCGCCTTCGCCCCTTCTCCTGTCAGTAGAAGCAGTTCCGCCGCGAGCAGGCCAGGAGTTGGACTTAGTTGTCAGAGGCGGTACAGAGACGCACGCCGTAAAGGAGCACTTTATAGGCAGTGGGAGCTTATCCCCACAGGATTGGATTAATTTCAAAAATAATAAATATAATCAAGACAACTATTTTTAAATTTTGTTCAAATTGTTGTCTTTAAAAAAGGACAGTATGCATTAATGGGTTAAATAGAACTACCACTTCACTTCACTACCACTTCACTTCACTGCCACTTCACTTCACTACCACTTCACTTCACTACCACTTCACTTCACTACCACTTCACTGATCGTTCGTGCAAATAAAACAGACAATTTCCAAGAATTTTATTGAATTCTTTTTTCTGGTCTAATTTTTATTTTATTTAAATAAAAGATTAGAATATAATATAAAAAGCCTGTTATAGTTATATATATATATATGTATATAACTATAGACTATAGTTAGCAACCACCGAATCTATTAAAAGTATATATTTTTTTTTTAAATTGAATATTTTGACAAATCCGTGGTGGTTGCTATAATTTATAGGCCATGCACAAATTAAAGATGGGAAAAAAAGATGCAAGCAATGTGGAAAGAAAGTGCAGAAAAATGCCTTAAATGTAATGTAGCTTTACATTTAGAGTGCTTCAGCATCTACCACGAATACAATACAATACAATGCAACTACGAGTATTATTAACGTGGCGTAAACCCGGACGGGCTTCAAAACCACTTGGTTATGGAAATTCGGATATTATTATTAATAATGATAGATGAATAAATGGTAAGTATAGGTAAAGTAAATTATTGAAATTAAACAATATAATCATTTCTATATATATACATATATATACATATACATACATACATATATACATACATATATGTACACATACATATATGTTCACATACATATTTTTATATATATTATTATTAATGTTTTTTTTTATGGACGAAATAATAATTAAAAAATTTTAAAGGTTGAAACTGAAATAATAATAACAATAAATTTAAGATAAAAGTATATATCTATATTATATTATTATTATGATATATTTTACGATTATTATTGACCATTAGTATAAATATAAAAATAAAAATAAAATAAGGATGAAATTGGGAAGGAAGAAATTGATTAATGGAAAATGAGAGGTAAATTTGTAAGTTATTGTGATCAGTCGAACAAGTACGTTTTCAGGGAACGGCTGAATGTCGCGGTCAAGCTCGGGGATTTGAGTCTATTGGGAAGACTATTCGAAAGAGTCGGCGCTGCGACAAAAAAGCTTCTTGCACCTGCATACTTGAGTTTGTAGCTCTGTGGAACTACATCTCTTGACCTGGAAGATCTGAGTCTTTCCCTCTGGGGAAGACTTGCTCTCATGACAATACTATTCGACAAATAATCTGGGCACTCATTAGACAGACACTTGTGCATTAACAAAATGTTTTTGTATTCAATTCTGTTTTCAACACGAAGCCAGTAGAGCTCCTTGAGAACAGGGCTGATGTGAGAATCATGATTACCGTCAGTAGCAATGCATGGTGTCCTTTTTTAAAGACATTTTTTATTTTCATTATAATTTTTTTTGTTTAAAATATTTCAGACTATTTTTTCAATTTAATTTTGTTAAATAATTTTTTTTGCTCATTTAGGGAAGCAGCAAAATATTTTGAAAATATGGCTAAAGAAAAATAATTACAAAATTTTTCAAATTTTCTGTATTCTGTTTTTTCCATTCTCAATATCTAATCTTTTTTAATATATAATTTAAATTTTCTCATCAATTTCTGATCTACTTATAAATAGTTTTTAACAAATTATGTATGTTCTATTATTGGAACAGTGAGCATGTAAGGGGGGTGTCAAATTTACATATAAGTTTATAAATATTTATTTTATTTTAGAGACCGACCAAAACTAGTATTTTTATTCGGGCGAAACCGAAATTAAGCCGAAACTGGAAGCCCGTTTTCGGCCGAAACAGAAAATAATCCGAAACCGAAACTAAGAAAAATAAAATTTTGGCACCGAAACCGAACAAAATTTCGGTTGGTCTATATTTTATTTGTTGTGCAGAAAATAAAAAATAAATAAATAAAGACAAATTTACCGAAATTAGACCTCAAATTGTGTGCTAAATCCAAAATTTCAAAAAAGTATTCTAATGTGAAAAGCGTTAAAATAAACATAATAAAAGATATGATCAAAAATGGGTTAAAAATTAACGAGCAAAATAATTATATATTTTATGTCAGTCAAATCGATTGACACAATTTTTAGGTTTTTATTAGTTTCATTGAAGAATTTCCTTATTAACGTCGGTGGATATTTAAGACGCACACTGAGCAAAAATCCACAGAATTTACTTTTTGAAAATTTTTAAACTTTTAAACCATTATCATTTTATAATTCAATTAATTTGTCATCAAACTTTGTGTTAGAGCATATTATTTTCATGAAGCTTTTCTACTTATTATTTTCCAGGACGTGGATCTGTTTCATCAGGAATTATTCTGATGAATTTTCAAAATAACCTTCAAATATTTTTTACCGTAACAGTTAGCAATGCCCTTCATTCTCAGAAATGTTTTCATTTTCTATTGCCTCTCAAAATGCTGATAAAATATGAAATCTTTTTTCAAATGTTAGTCAGCCACTCAACAATCTTCTTCTGAAATGCACAGATCTAATGAATAATACAAGTTGGTACTTTTTTTTACACTGACAGATTCAATTCCTTAAAAATACTGAAAATAGCTTTAAAAAAAGTATGCGATAGGATAGATATTGTTGGAGCTAAAAACATCCACCAGAACAAGTTGTCGTGGTACTACATAAGCTTCAATCTTTTTCAGAGAAACAAATAGACAGGTAAGGACTTTTTCACAAGAAAGCCATCTGACTTCCGTATGCAAAATCAAAGATTTTGTTCATCACCTATATCTAGCAACCGCCACGAACGATATGCAAATGAGCTAGAAGTGACGAATTTCGATAATATGTGCAATCAGCACAATAAATTGCTTTTATTCAAGGTTCTAGCTTTTAAATAAAATTCAAATTGTAATAAAATGAAAGTTTAACCATTTTTTCATTTAAAAATTAGATAAAAAATAAAATTTAATTAACTAAGCTTAAAAAACCAATATTTAAAACTGAATATCTTATCAAGACAACTTTACGCTGTGTCATCTGGAATTTTTGAATCGACACCTACTTGTTTTTTTTTCAAATCCACAAATCAAAATATAATGTATATAAATGAATGATATATCATTAAAATCGTATTTGAATTTCCTACTTCAAACCGAAAGCTAGAAAAAAATTTCTTAAATAATTAAACGAGAAAAAAAACTTTAAATTGTTCACTTTGAATTTAAACTACTTTTAAAAATATAATTAAAATCTAGCAAATAAATTCTAAAAGTAAATTTCTTAATCCTTTAAATGATATCAACTCCTTTGAAAAAAAGTGCTCCTCCGTTTGTTATTTTAAAAATACAAATCATACGTATAGCATTTTATTAAATGTAAAGCGCATCACAATTAGGTTTATGTTTTTATATCGTCTGCTGAATAGTTATCGCCGTTTAAAGGATATAGGTGAACTGCACGCAAAAGAATGCACAGAGCATGTGTAAAATGCACGTTTGATTTTACACGTATCTTCTTGAAATGCGATTTTTCTGAAAACCCTAACCCTAACCCTAACTCTAACCCTAACCCTAATCCTAACCCTAACCTTAACCCTAAATTAACGTTTTTTCTGTAAAAAAGAAGATACGTGTAAAATCAAACGTGCATTTTACACATGCTCTGTGCATTCTTTTGCGTGCAGTTCACCTATAACCCCGTTCAAATGCTAAATTTCTATATTATTTAAAAATTCATAGTTATTCTTGGTTGGATTATTTTTTTAAGTTTTATTTATTTACATTCATTTTATTGGTTCTTATGATATTAATAGCTTAGAGTCCATAATAATAAATTAAGCCATTTGAGCGTAACAACTTTACAAATGATAATTTTTTAAACTTTAAAATACAGTTGTCTTCAAATGGAATTTCCTGGCCCAATCTGTCAGAAGCTTGGCCTCACATGTATTGATTTGAAAAATAAAAGTTTGAAAAAATGTTGTTTTTATAAGCATTGCCTAGTTCTAGAGTAAAAAAAACTTTCTTTAAAAAGAACATATATATTGTCTTAATATAGCTGAAGTTTTGGGATGCCTTAATGACAACTTCATTAATACAAACCCACTGGTTTTATACTCAAAGGTGTGTATTGTTGCTTTCAAATAAAAGGAGTTTAATCAAAATTTCCGTTAAAAGCTATAGTTTTGCGGCTGCTACTTTTTATACTAACTTATTCATTTCTTAATTCGCCTAATTAAAGAAATTTTGTATAATATTGAATTATACATAATTAGATTTTTCTTTAAATAATCTATCATTATATTTTTCTTAAGTTGAATAAATATTGAGTGAGAAGCCAAAAAACTCGAAGCAAAGCTTTAAATTGAGTTATTCGGGAATCAAAAATGATCGTTTTTACTTGAGAAAGTTATTGAAAAAGTATAAGTTATACTCAATAAAATTCTTAAAGTGTACATGCTTTCGACTTAACACAAAATTGTTTAAGTCAGCAAATCTCCAATTGTTTTGTCTGCTACAAGTTTGATTGCATTAGTACAGAATACTTCTTTTGAAAACTTTTTTTTCTTGATTTTTAAGTGAATATTTTAATTTAATTTAAAGTTTTAAAGAATTATTTTTTTTAATTAATAGCTTATATTATTTATATCAACTTTTAAACTTCCTTATTTTCATGGCCGGACAAAATGTCACTGGACAAAATGGCACGGACATAACTTTATGAGTATTGTTAGTTGTTGTTGTTGTTGTTGTTGTTGTTGTTGTTGTTGTTGTTGTTGTTGTTGTTGTTGTTGTTGTTGTTGTTGTTGTTGTTGTTGTTGTAGTAGTAGTAGTAGTAGTAGTAGTAGTAGTAGTAGTAGTAGTAGTAGTAGTAGTAGTAGTAGTAGTAGTAGTAGTAGTAGTAGTAGTAGTAGTAGTAGTAGTAGTAGTAGTAGTAGTAGTAGTAGTAGTAGTAGTAGTAGTAGTAGTAGTAGTAGTAGTAGTAGTAGTAGTAGTAGTAGTAGTAGTAGTAGTAGTAGTAGTAGTAGTAGTAGTAGTAGTAGTAGTAGTAGTAGTAGTAGTAGTAGTAGTAGTAGTAGTAGTAGTAGTAGTAGTAGTAGTAGTAGTAGTAGTAGTAGTAGTAGTAGTAGTAGTAGTAGTAGTAGTAGTAGTAGTAGTAGTAGTAGTAGTAGTAGTAGTAGTAGTAGTAGTAGTAGTAGTAGTAGTAGTAGTAGTAGTAGTAGTAGTAGTAGTAGTAGTAGTAGTAGTAGTAGTAGTAGTAGTAGTAGTAGTAGTAGTAGTAGTAGTAGTAGTAGTAGTAGTAGTAGTAGTAGTAGTAGTAGTAGTAGTAGTAGTAGTAGTAGTAGTAGTAGTAGTAGTAGTAGTAGTAGTAGTAGTAGTAGTAGTAGTAGTAGTAGTAGTAGTAGTAGTAGTAGTAGTAGTAGTAGTAGTAGTAGTAGTAGTAGTAGTAGTAGTAGTAGTAGTAGTAGTAGTAGTAGTAGTAGTAGTAGTAGTAGTAGTAGTAGTAGTAGTAGTAGTAGTAGTAGTAGTAGTAGTAGTAGTAGTAGTAGTAGTAGTAGTAGTAGTAGTAGTAGTAGTAGTAGTAGTAGTAGTAGTAGTAGTAGTAGTAGTAGTAGTAGTAGTAGTAGTAGTAGTAGTAGTAGTAGTAGTAGTAGTAGTAGTAGTAGTAGTAGTAGTAGTAGTAGTAGTAGTAGTAGTAGTAGTAGTAGTAGTAGTAGTAGTAGTAGTAGTAGTAGTAGTAGTAGTAGTAGTAGTAGTAGTAGTAGTAGTAGTAGTAGTAGTAGTAGTAGTAGTAGTAGTAGTAGTAGTAGTAGTAGTAGTAGTAGTAGTAGTAGTAGTAGTAGTAGTAGTAGTAGTAGTAGTAGTAGTAGTAGTAGTAGTAGTAGTAGTAGTAGTAGTAGTAGTAGTAGTAGTAGTAGTAGTAGTAGTAGTAGTAGTAGTAGTAGTAGTAGTAGTAGTAGTAGTAGTAGTAGTAGTAGTAGTAGTAGTAGTAGTAGTAGTAGTAGTAGTAGTAGTAGTAGTAGTAGTAGTAGTAGTAGTAGTAGTAGTAGTAGTAGTAGTAGTAGTAGTAGTAGTAGTAGTAGTAGTAGTAGTAGTAGTAGTAGTAGTAGTAGTAGTAGTAGTAGTAGTAGTAGTAGTAGTAGTAGTAGTAGTAGTAGTAGTAGTAGTAGTAGTAGTAGTAGTAGTAGTAGTAGTAGTAGTAGTAGTAGTAGTAGTAGTAGTAGTAGTAGTAGTAGTAGTAGTAGTAGTAGTAGTAGTAGTAGTAGTAGTAGTAGTAGTAGTAGTAGTAGTAGTAGTAGTAGTAGTAGTAGTAGTAGTAGTAGTAGTAGTAGTAGTAGTAGTAGTAGTAGTAGTAGTAGTAGTAGTAGTAGTAGTAGTAGTAGTAGTAGTAGTAGTAGTAGTAGTAGTAGTAGTAGTAGTAGTAGTAGTAGTAGTAGTAGTAGTAGTAGTAGTAGTAGTAGTAGTAGTAGTAGTAGTAGTAGTAGTAGTAGTAGTAGTAGTAGTAGTAGTAGTAGTAGTAGTAGTAGTAGTAGTAGTAGTAGTAGTAGTAGTAGTAGTAGTAGTAGTAGTAGTAGTAGTAGTAGTAGTAGTAGTAGTAGTAGTAGTAGTAGTAGTAGTAGTAGTAGTAGTAGTAGTAGTAGTAGTAGTAGTAGTAGTAGTAGTAGTAGTAGTAGTAGTAGTAGTAGTAGTAGTAGTAGTAGTAGTAGTAGTAGTAGTAGTAGTAGTAGTAGTAGTAGTAGTAGTAGTAGTAGTAGTAGTAGTAGTAGTAGTAGTAGTAGTAGTAGTAGTAGTAGTAGTAGTAGTAGTAGTAGTAGTAGTAGTAGTAGTAGTAGTAGTAGTAGTAGTAGTAGTAGTAGTAGTAGTAGTAGTAGTAGTAGTAGTAGTAGTAGTAGTAGTAGTAGTAGTAGTAGTAGTAGTAGTAGTAGTAGTAGTAGTAGTAGTAGTAGTAGTAGTAGTAGTAGTAGTAGTAGTAGTAGTAGTAGTAGTAGTAGTAGTAGTAGTAGTAGTAGTAGTAGTAGTAGTAGTAGTAGTAGTAGTAGTAGTAGTAGTAGTAGTAGTAGTAGTAGTAGTAGTAGTAGTAGTAGTAGTAGTAGTAGTAGTAGTAGTAGTAGTAGTAGTAGTAGTAGTAGTAGTAGTAGTAGTAGTAGTAGTAGTAGTAGTAGTAGTAGTAGTAGTAGTAGTAGTAGTAGTAGTAGTAGTAGTAGTAGTAGTAGTAGTAGTAGTAGTAGTAGTAGTAGTAGTAGTAGTAGTAGTAGTAGTAGTAGTAGTAGTAGTAGTAGTAGTAGTAGTAGTAGTAGTAGTAGTAGTAGTAGTAGTAGTAGTAGTAGTAGTAGTAGTAGTAGTAGTAGTAGTAGTAGTAGTAGTAGTAGTAGTAGTAGTAGTAGTAGTAGTAGTAGTAGTAGTAGTAGTAGTAGTAGTAGTAGTAGTAGTAGTAGTAGTAGTAGTAGTAGTAGTAGTAGTAGTAGTAGTAGTAGTAGTAGTAGTAGTAGTAGTAGTAGTAGTAGTAGTAGTAGTAGTAGTAGTAGTAGTAGTAGTAGTAGTAGTAGTAGTAGTAGTAGTAGTAGTAGTAGTAGTAGTAGTAGTAGTAGTAGTAGTAGTAGTAGTAGTAGTAGTAGTAGTAGTAGTAGTAGTAGTAGTAGTAGTAGTAGTAGTAGTAGTAGTAGTAGTAGTAGTAGTAGTAGTAGTAGTAGTAGTAGTAGTAGTAGTAGTAGTAGTAGTAGTAGTAGTAGTAGTAGTAGTAGTAGTAGTAGTAGTAGTAGTAGTAGTAGTAGTAGTAGTAGTAGTAGTAGTAGTAGTAGTAGTAGTAGTAGTAGTAGTAGTAGTAGTAGTAGTAGTAGTAGTAGTAGTAGTAGTAGTAGTAGTAGTAGTAGTAGTAGTAGTAGTAGTAGTAGTAGTAGTAGTAGTAGTAGTAGTAGTAGTAGTAGTAGTAGTAGTAGTAGTAGTAGTAGTAGTAGTAGTAGTAGTAGTAGTAGTAGTAGTAGTAGTAGTAGTAGTAGTAGTAGTAGTAGTAGTAGTAGTAGTAGTAGTAGTAGTAGTAGTAGTAGTAGTAGTAGTAGTAGTAGTAGTAGTAGTAGTAGTAGTAGTAGTAGTAGTAGTAGTAGTAGTAGTAGTAGTAGTAGTAGTAGTAGTAGTAGTAGTAGTAGTAGTAGTAGTAGTAGTAGTAGTAGTAGTAGTAGTAGTAGTAGTAGTAGTAGTAGTAGTAGTAGTAGTAGTAGTAGTAGTAGTAGTAGTAGTAGTAGTAGTAGTAGTAGTAGTAGTAGTAGTAGTAGTAGTAGTAGTAGTAGTAGTAGTAGTAGTAGTAGTAGTAGTAGTAGTAGTAGTAGTAGTAGTAGTAGTAGTAGTAGTAGTAGTAGTAGTAGTAGTAGTAGTAGTAGTAGTAGTAGTAGTAGTAGTAGTAGTAGTAGTAGTAGTAGTAGTAGTAGTAGTAGTAGTAGTAGTAGTAGTAGTAGTAGTAGTAGTAGTAGTAGTAGTAGTAGTAGTAGTAGTAGTAGTAGTAGTAGTAGTAGTAGTAGTAGTAGTAGTAGTAGTAGTAGTAGTAGTAGTAGTAGTAGTAGTAGTAGTAGTAGTAGTAGTAGTAGTAGTAGTAGTAGTAGTAGTAGTAGTAGTAGTAGTAGTAGTAGTAGTAGTAGTAGTAGTAGTAGTAGTAGTAGTAGTAGTAGTAGTAGTAGTAGTAGTAGTAGTAGTAGTAGTAGTAGTAGTAGTAGTAGTAGTAGTAGTAGTAGTAGTAGTAGTAGTAGTAGTAGTAGTAGTAGTAGTAGTAGTAGTAGTAGTAGTAGTAGTAGTAGTAGTAGTAGTAGTAGTAGTAGTAGTAGTAGTAGTAGTAGTAGTAGTAGTAGTAGTAGTAGTAGTAGTAGTAGTAGTAGTAGTAGTAGTAGTAGTAGTAGTAGTAGTAGTAGTAGTAGTAGTAGTAGTAGTAGTAGTAGTAGTAGTAGTAGTAGTAGTAGTAGTAGTAGTAGTAGTAGTAGTAGTAGTAGTAGTAGTAGTAGTAGTAGTAGTAGTAGTAGTAGTAGTAGTAGTAGTAGTAGTAGTAGTAGTAGTAGTAGTAGTAGTAGTAGTAGTAGTAGTAGTAGTAGTAGTAGTAGTAGTAGTAGTAGTAGTAGTAGTAGTAGTAGTAGTAGTAGTAGTAGTAGTAGTAGTAGTAGTAGTAGTAGTAGTAGTAGTAGTAGTAGTAGTAGTAGTAGTAGTAGTAGTAGTAGTAGTAGTAGTAGTAGTAGTAGTAGTAGTAGTAGTAGTAGTAGTAGTAGTAGTAGTAGTAGTAGTAGTAGTAGTAGTAGTAGTAGTAGTAGTAGTAGTAGTAGTAGTAGTAGTAGTAGTAGTAGTAGTAGTAGTAGTAGTAGTAGTAGTAGTAGTAGTAGTAGTAGTAGTAGTAGTAGTAGTAGTAGTAGTAGTAGTAGTAGTAGTAGTAGTAGTAGTAGTAGTAGTAGTAGTAGTAGTAGTAGTAGTAGTAGTAGTAGTAGTAGTAGTAGTAGTAGTAGTAGTAGTAGTAGTAGTAGTAGTAGTAGTAGTAGTATTAGTAGTTGAAGTAGTAGTAGTAGTAGTATTTTACATACAGGCTTTTTAAAAATTACTCTTCCTGGTTCTATGTGTGAAGCCCTTGGCATCTCATGTCAAAATATTAAAACTAAATTATTACAACAAGAAAATTCCTAAAGCCCCTAACTCTAGTATTTCTAAAAGACATTTGCTTATTGAAGAACATGAAACTATTTAAAAACTATGGTAGGTATGAATAAAATTTACTCACCTTCAAAAGGGATTCTGTCCTCAGGTTTGATTGTGGTTTCAGGCTCTTTTGACATACTGCCAGTGTCTAAAATAATGTCGATGGTGATGGTGGTAAATTAAATGATAAAAATTTAATTAGTGTAAAAAGTGTATATTATATGTGTTAATCCAGAATCGATTACAGACTTACGATTTGCCGTGATTTACTGGTTTTTATGAAGAATGGAAAATCGTACCCAAGACTGGATGCATTTTTTTGAGGAAAAGGAATATAAAAATATTATCCATCAAAAATATTCATAATAAATACTACGATATTATACTTTCTAGCTATTTAAAAATTGAAAATAGGCTAAAAACGCATCTCTTTTACAAATCTCAAATATTAAATATTTAGATTTATATCTTAGTTCTATCCAGTTTGATTTATTCAGTCATAGGAATATTTAAAAACGTGTTTTTACTTTTTTCGATTTTAGAATACACAATTTATATGAGTTTTTGGCTTTTATGTTCATTCCAACAATTTCTGTTCTTATTTTAGCGTCTCGCTGACTATCGCGATTTATTGAGCAACAAGTGAGTAATAAAATTTTATTTTTTTTCTGAATACATTTCATGGGTAAAAAAAGATAAATGTTAAATATTGGGCTCTTTTGTTTATTTTTCGTAAAACTATATTATTATTTTATATCATGCACACCAGATGTTAACACAAATTTCCCGATTCACATAAGACTAGGATTAGGTTTCACGAATTTACAGTATTTTTTGTAGTATTTTTATTATAATAATTGAAGAATGCATTGAATGAAGAGTATTTTGAGATAAGCATCGTCTAATAATTTATTTCATGAAGCTTCTAAACTAGTAAAATAGCACTGTTTGTCCGGGACATTAATACACTCTCATGATTTGCTTGTTAATATAGATTTTTCTACAATACTGGGTTCTTTTAAAATAATTGATGTTTTAACGTTAAAAAGTAATTAAAAGTTAATTAAATTATTTTCAAAAACCATTTCATGAAGTAAAAATAGCTATTTTAGTGAAAAATAATAAGTTACGGAGATTTAAATGGCCGTCATTACGAGCGCCATTTTAAAAATTGATTTTAAATTTCTCATTTACGCAGCATATAGTAACAATTGTGTGAAAAAAGAAAAAAAAGAAAACTAAACAGAAATTAAATTCAGAAATTTTATATTGTTTTTTTAGATGAGGTTTTATGGCTGTCAGTGTTCACTGATAATCTGAAAAACTATTTGCTCAATTAGAAAAGATAAATACAATTATTGTGTTTGAAATTATTTTTATACTCTATAGTACATACATGAGTATACATAAAGCAAGTTTTTTTTGAAATTGAAAACCTAAATATAGAAAAACACAAAGTCTGTAGTCAAATCTGGATTAACCCATATAATACATTTCGCGGACCACCACTTAAGAAACCCTGAACTAGATAAAGGAATCCCATGATAAATGAATGAGTGAATGGATGAATGAATAAAATTGCAGGAAGACTCACCTTCATGAGGGATTCTGTCCTCAGGTTTGACTGTGGTCTTAGGCTCCTTTGACATACTGCCAGTATCTAGGATAATTTCGTTGGTGATGATAATGGTGGTGATTTTGATGATTATGATGGTGATTATAGTTATGATTATTAGTATTATAGTAATACTGATGATAACATAATAACACTTTTCAGTGTTCTTCGAAGTTTTCACTCGCTTACAGCCTCCACAGACCCACTAAATTTCAAAATGCTGATTGTGCTTTTTTGTAGCACCTAGTTTAAAAAAATATTGATTTCTTGGAAATATCTAATTATAGATTCTTCGGGTCTCAAATCAGATGCCTGTATGAATCTCAAGCTTCCCCATTATATACCCTGGCATCATCCTTATTCTCGACCTTTATGAATGTCTGTCTGTGTTTCAGTGTATGTATAAATTGATATCTTCTCAAGATGACTGATTTTTAGTTTGTATGACATAAATGACTAATTGAGAAAAATTATGTATATCCTTTATGAGGAATTCATTAGTTAAACCATGGGCAGCGATTATGTGGACCCCCCAATTTTTTGAATATTTTTTTTTAAACTCTTGTTTTGATGCGAGCATTGTCAACCATAGCATTAAACAGAATTTTAATATAGTAATAAATTGTGAGATTGTTTAGTTATAGTGATGGCTGGCTAAAACTGACTATTCTTTGTTTACTTAAATATTCGTATCCAAACAGAAGTTTAAAAAAAAAATTTAATTGGGGGAAGGACCCCAGTACCCCTCCAGGATTGTCCATGCTGGGTAGAAGCCCCCAAGACTTGCAGCAGATCACCACCCCTGGTTCTTGATGTGAGGTTTGTTTCTAGAAAAAGCAAAAAGATTATGAAGATAAATGTTGAGCTTTACTATAGTGGCGTATAATCCGAACGAGCTTCCAGGCCACTTAGGCTGCATATTTTCATTTCTAACCAGTACACTAGAGAGGATATGCATAAATTCAATTCAATTCAATACAGCGACGAGTAAGATTATGGAGGCATAAATCCGGACGGGCTTCAAGACCACTTAGTTATGGAAAAGTAAATAATTATATTAACAATTATTATTATTTTAAAATTATTATTAACCATTAATAAATATTAAATTAATAAATAAAATAAAGATAAAATTAGGAAAAAAAGAAATTGATGAATGGAAGAAATGAGCAGTAAATTTGTGGGTTATTGTGATTTGCCAAATAGTACGTTTTCAGGGAACGGCTGAATGTCGCGGTCGAGCTCGGGGATTTGAGTCTATTGGGAAGACTGTTCCAAAGAGTCGGCGCTGCAACAGAAAAGCTTCTTGCACCTGCATACTTGAGTTTGTAGCTCTATGCAATTACATCTCTTGACCTTCCCTCTGGGGAAGACTTGCCCTCATGACAATGCTACTCGACAAATGATATGGACACTCATTGGACAGACACTTGTGCATTAACAAGATGTTTTTGTATTCAAGTCTGTTTTCAACACGAAGCCAGTGGAGCTCCTTGAGAACAGGGCTGATGTGATCACAATTTCTAGCACCTGTTATGAGCCTAGCTGTGGTGTTGATTATAGACTGAATTTTCTGTAGCTGCCTTATTGGCAACGCAGTAAATATGATATTGCCAAAGTCAATTCGACTAAGAACCAAAGCAGAAGTCAAATTTCTCAGGGAGTATTTGGCGTGAAAAAGCAAAGCAGGTTTGAGTCATCTTGTTGATGTGTGTCGTCATGGTGAGGTCTTTCTCGAGATAATATCCTAGGTTTCTGACACTTTCAGAAGGCATTATCTCATTTTGACAAATGCGAACTGGATCTTTGAGAGTCTGAACAGAGTTTCGAAAGGATGAGAGCCAGATAACTTCAGTTTAGCTGGAGTTAAGTTTCAGTTGATTGGCACCCATCCAAGCAGCAATTTCATCAATGCATGATGACACCCTTTCTTGCAGGTCAGCTTGATGACCTTCAATGCAATGACCGTAAATCTGGGTGTCATCAGCATACTGATGAAAAGCAAGCTCATGTCTAGCTGCTATTCTTTCTAAATCTCTAGTGTACAACGAGAACAGTAAAGAACCAAAGACTGAACCTTGAGGGGCTCCTACAGCGGAAACCGACGTGGTCGATTTTGTCCCACTACAGCGGATGTCGAAGCATCTGTCACTTAAGTAGTCCTTAAACCATTTTAACGCAGAGTCAGAGAACACATAGGAGATGTGCAGTCTTCGGAGCAGTGTTGCATGATCTACCAGATCAAAAGCTGCCGATAGATCAAGCAAAACTGAAAATGTAAGCTTACCGCATCTGCTGCCCTAAAGATGTCTGAAAAGACTTTGGTAATAGCAGTTTCTGTCAAATGATGACGACGGTAAGCTGACTGCAAGGGAAGAAAAAGATGAGATTCTGCGAGGTAGTTGACTACTCTATAGAGAACTAATCTTTCCATGAGTTTGGACAACACCCTTATGTTTAAAATAGGCCTGTAGGACGAAGTTTCAGTGAGTTTAAGACTCGGCTCCTTAAGCAGTGGCGTGATGTAAGCCGACTTGAAAGACTTTGGAACTCTGCCTGCCAAAAAAGACTTGTTGAATAAGCTCAAATTGAATAAATTACAGTTATAAAACGATACAAGTTAATAGCTACAATAAGTTTTATTATTCAAAGGCCGATAAGTTGGTAGATACTATAAATGTTATTATTCAAGGGCCGATAAGTTGCTAGATGCTATAAATGTTATCACTCAATTGCGGATAGGCGAATATAAGTGTAGATTTTATATATATTTCAATTGCAAAACTTGTATTTTTTGAAAATTAATTTAACAGTTTTATTTCTGATATTAAATATCTAAAAATTAATTGGATAAATGAAAATGATAATCACGGAACATAGCCAAATCGGCGATCCTGGGAGAGTCTTTTGATACAGACCCCCCATTTTTTTCAGTAGTGAGACTAATGTAGACCCACAATTTTTTTAAACAAAAAAAATGGTTAAACTCTTGTTTTGATACGAGCATTATCGTCAACCATGGCATAAAACAGAATGTTTATATAGTAACACGGGGAGGTTGCTCATGATGAACCGGTTTCAAAAATCTAATAATTGAAAAACTGATTTGTAGAAGAATAGTTAAAAAATTGGGAGATAACGTTTTTTAGTTTTTTCCTCACATCCGAAGGAGTATAGTTTTCATTTTTTCTTATTAACTAGATGATGCACTACAGTTTCATTACGTGCAAGTAGTATACTTAATAATTTAATGATTAGCCAGTTGTAACCATGGATGTGTAGCATGGTCATAGTTGCCTAAGATGAAATGTAAATAGTTGCCTGAGAATAAATGTAGAAAGAGATTATAGACATTGATGAATCTGTCTCTGGCATTCGTCCATCTCGTGGGATGATAAATCTATATAGACTATATACATATATAATCGACTATATTAAGTTTATATTCTAAATAGTCTATTCAAAATTAATACAACCCAATAATTTACTTTTTTTTTAAAACTGTTAGTGTTCATTAGCTTTGAAACAAGTATGTTCCATTTACAGCTAAATATCATAATTTAATAGATGTAAATTTCCGTCTCATTAGTCTTAATTGACTGTAAGCTAGAGGGTTGCACGGGAAAAGTAAAGTGCGAAATTAAAAAAATTCTCTGGGCAAAGCAAGTTTAACTCGTGTTATTCCAAAGAGTTTACTTCAAAAATAGTATGTAAAAATTTTTTATAACAAATTTAGAGCGTTTTTAAAAGACATTTAATGACGCTTTTGAGAAAGAACTGAAAGACTACATGTTCGAGAATAAATATATACTTTTCGGAATGATCAGTATTGAAAAAGCGGAAAAAGGTATTTCTTTAGATGAATAAGGTAGTCGAATAATAAAATGTTTAAATTACAATTTTTATTACATACAATATGATTCGATCTTAGACAACTAAGAATTCCATCTTGGGAACCCAGTTGCTCAGAATGGAATTTTTGAGTTTTCATATTTGAGGTTTATAACCTCATATTTCTAATTTCTTCATTTCTTATGTTTAACTTGATATAGTTAGAGAAAGAGTCAATATAATGGCTGAATAAACTTAAATTTACGTTTTTGGTTATGCAATTGAGTTATGAGAATACGTATAAAAGTTGTTCCATCTTGTGCAACCTCCCCCTACATAGTGACTATGTTTAGTTATAGTGATAGCTGTCTGAAACCAAACTATCCTTTGCTTACTTAAATATTCGTATCATAAAATAAGTTTTAAAATATTCTTATAAGGGGAAGGAAAAGAAAATCTGGATTCCAGGAGCCCTCCCAGGATCGTCTATGCTGGGTAGGACACCCTCAAGATTTGCAGCTGATCGCCGCCCCTGGTCTTAGACTCCTTTGACATACTGCCAGTATCTAACATAATATCGATGGTGATGGTAATGGTGGTGATTTTGACGATTATGATAGTGATGAAATTATGATGATTAGTTTTATGGTAATATTGATGATAACATAATAACACTTTTCAGTATTCTTCGAAGTTTTCACTCGCTCACAGCTTTCACAGACCCACTAACTTTCAAAAGCTGATTGTGCTATTTTGTAGCACTAAGTTTCAAAAAACTGTTAATTTTCTTGAAATATTTATAATTATTTTTTGCTAATAGCATCTATTGATGAATTAAATAATAATCAGACTTAGATTTGGGAGCTACAACTTTTGTTCTTGCAGTAAGTCTTTAGTGTTTACCCATCATGGAAGCTGCAACTTCTGTGCATACACCAATAAACGCAATGAAATAATGATTTCATTGGATTCGTCAAGCTGAATGGCAAAACACTTCTGTACTATTTCAATAAGCTTGTCTTTATGTTTTGAACCATTTCATCAATTCTTTAGCACCAAATTAATGATAAAAATTAAATTAGTGTAAAAAGTGTATTTTATACAATACATTTCGCGTACCACCACCTAAGAAACAACGAACTAGATAAGAGAATCTCATGATGAATGAATGAGTGAATGGATGAATGAATGAAATTGCAGGAAGACTCGCCTTCATGAGGGATTTCGTTCTCAGGTTTGGCTGTGGTCTTAGGCTCCTTTGACATACTGCCAGTATCTAGGATAATGTCGATGGTGATGGTAATGGTTGTGATTTTGATGATTATGATGGTGATGATAGTTATGATTATTAGTATTATGATAATAGTGAGCGTGAAATAACAACACTTTTTAGTATTCTTCGAAGTTTTCACTCGCTCACATTTTTCACAGACCCACTAACTTTCAAATGCTGATTGTGCTATTTTGTAGCACTAAGCTTAGGAAAACTATTAATTTCTTTGAAATAAATCTAATTATAGATTCTTCGGGTCTCAAATAAGATGTTTGTATCTCAATCTGAATCTCAAGCTTCACCCTTATATACCCTGACACACACACACACACACACATACACACACATACACACACACACACACAGACGATATAGACTAAGGGGTATATAGTAACGCAGTTATGGGATCAGCTTAAATAAGTCAGATTTGGTCAATTTATTAATTTTTGAAACGAATTAACTGAAATATCTATTGAGATTTAATAAATTCATTAATTTTTGTCTGAAAAAAATAATACATGAGCACTCTTAAAATGGTGCCAATAGTCTATAGTATAATAATAAATAATTTAACTTAATCTAACTGGTTTAAGCTCCATCCATAACTACGCTACTATAGTCTATAGTAACGTAGTTATGGATATAGCTTAAATCAGTTATGTTTAGTTAAATTATTAATTTTTTTAATTAAATCAACTCAAATATTTATTGAGATTTACTAAATTCATTAATTTTTGTCAGAAAAAAATGCATGAGCACTCTTAAAATACTGTTATGACAAAATATTGTTTGTTAGGTGCTCAAGAAAAAAATTGATTAAAAATGTTTAAAAAATAGGACATTTTATATATTTTTATATGATTGAAAGAATGTTTGAAAAATGTTGAGAGAAAAAAAATTGACAAAATAAATGGGGCAACATTGAAAATTTCAAGGTCAAACTTTCGACCGCCAAAAAAAAATTATATTGGATTTATATTTAGACCATTAAATTATATTTGAATAGAAAATTCAAATATCTTTATTTTGGTGTACTACATTATTCGTTCTGATAAATATAAGCTGAGAAATTTCAAATTGAATAGAGAAGGGGTTTTGACTTCGGCCAATTTTGGAGGTCAATAACTCGGCGACTTTTTGAAAAAATTCATTTTTTATATTTTTCATTTTGATAGGCAACGTATCTAAGTATAACATAAAAGTTTCAAAAATTTCTGAAGGGCGGGTGTAAAATTGAATTTATTTTGATCGAAATTCTATGGAATGACCCAGTAAGTCCAAAGTGTTTACCCGTCATGGCTGCTGCAACATCTGGGCATGCACAAAATGTTCTTTGCAAGGAAATAAATAATTCAATTATATGATTATAATTAGAGACCGACCAAAATTCGGTTCGGTTTCGGCGCCGAAATTTAGAATTTTTTTAGTTTCGGAAATTTTTCTGTTTCGTTCGAATCTAAATTTACAATTTTTGACAATTTTCGGTTTCCGCCTAAACTAATTTTGTAATTTTGGCTTAATTTTGGTTTCAGCCGAAATGGTTCTCATATTAGCCGAAAAACCAAAATTTTTATATTTTCATTTAGTTTATCTGATATATCCGTGTATCCTCAATCGAACTCGAATAATTAAGTTTGGGTTCGATTCTCATCTCTATTAGATATCTATTAAGTTAATTGGCATACGTTCAATGATGATTTTTTTTTTACTTTTTAAAAGCAAATTTTATTTTTAGAAACATTTGTTTAAAAACAATACACAAATACATCTACTCAACTAGAACTTTTCAATTCACAGATATATACATACATTGACAACATAAACATATAGGATTCTACATACCAACTGTACCAAACCACACATTGACAACATACACATATGAGACTTTACACACCAATTATACCAGACCACACATTTACAACACACACATATGAGACTTTACACACCAATTATACCAGACCACACATTGACAACATATACATTTAGGATTCTACATAACAATTATAACAGACCACACATTGACAACATACTAGAGGTCGGACATGGACGATTTTTCAATCCCGTCCCGTTCCCTAATTTTTTTTCCCGTTCCGTTCCGTTCTTGATGAGCCATCAGAATTTGGCTTTCCGTCCCGTTCCCGAAATTTTTTTCCCGTCCCGTTCCGTTCCCGAAACTTGTTTGTTTTTTCTATTCATTTTCGCTGCCGTTTTCACTGGTCCCAAAGTGACGAATCAAGAACAACATTGTCAAATTTAATCAAATGCTATTTCGATATTGAACGAAAAAAATAGAAAAAATATTAAATAAAAGTATTTAATTGTATTCTATAAGTTTTACAGATAACGTATTAATCACGTATTTTTCCTTGAAGTTTTTTTTCAGAAGACTTTTTACCCGGAAAACTTTTTATCCTAGAACCAAAAAAAAGAGGGTTTTCCAACATTCTTATTCTACTAAACTGCAAATGCAAAATAAAAATTTTATTCTAATTTTTTATTTTATAAAAACAGCCATAGGTTTTTAATATATTTCATTATATTTTTTAATGTAAGTAATTATTTCAAAGCCAAAAATGTTGTAATTTAGTTATGTTTTCAGAAAAGACAATGTCACGCACGCACTTTACTTAAACTCTTAAATCTCCGGCAAACACAAGATTTCAAAAAAATTTGTAGGAAGTAAAATGATTTCATTAATTCAAGTTGTTTTATTCTATTTTAAATTAGGCTTTATTCAATAAAATGCAGCTATAGGATATTGAGTTCGGCAGCATTGACACTGACAGTGATACAAAACCATTAACTAGGAAGACCAAGTGAATAGTTACTAGTCAACGTGGAATTACCCATTAATAAACTAGATGAAAGAATCGATGGATAAATGAATGAGTCGATGGATAAATGAATAAAATTACCGGAAGCCTCACCTTCAAAAATGGTTCTGTCCATTGGTTTGAGTATGGGCCCAGGCTCTTTTGACATAATGTCAATACCTAAAATAATTTCGATGGTGACAATAATAGTAATGATAATGGTGGCAATATTGATGATGATTATGATGGTGATGATAGTTATGATGATTATAATTAGAATAAAAATGATGATAACATTATAACACTTTACAGAAATTCTTCGAAGTTTTCACTCGCTTACAGCCTCCACAGACCCACTAACTTTCAAAAGCTGATTGTGCTTTTTTGTAGCACTAAGTTTTAAAAAACTATTAATTTCTTTGAAATAAATCTAATTAAAGATTCTTCGGGTCTCAAATAAAATGTCTGTATGAATCTCAAGCTTCCCCCTTATATACCCTGGCAACATCCTTCTTCTCGACCTTTATGCATG
This sequence comes from Piscicola geometra, assembly GCA_943735955.1. Lineage (NCBI taxonomy): Eukaryota > Metazoa > Annelida > Clitellata > Hirudinida > Piscicolidae > Piscicola > Piscicola geometra. The sequence goes on from OX030963.1 coordinate 5,153,293, forward strand.
TGTGTCTGTGTTTCAGTGTATGTATAAATTGATATCTTTTCTCAAGATTGCTAATTAAATTTCTAGGACATTAACGACTATTTTAGGAAATTATTTCATTCCTTATTAGGAATTCATTAATTAAACCCATATTATACATTTTTGCAACCTCATTTGCGTATAATTTATGACTTTAATATAGTTTAAATACATTTCAAAAATAGTAATTAAATAATATAATACCATGAGCGGCGATCCTGGGGGGTCCTGGAGTCTACCTTATTGTGGACCCTCCCAATTTTTTTCAATTTTTTTATTTAATTTTTTATTATTTTGATATGAGCATAATTGTTAACCATGGCATAAAAGTGAATGTTTATAGAGTAATACATTGTGAGTAAGTGTAGTTATAGTGACAGCTGTTGAAAAAAATATTCTTCGCTTATTTAACCCATTAATGCATGCTGTCCTTTTTTAAAGACAACAATTTAAACAAAATTTAAAAATAGTTGTCTTGATTATATTTGCTATTTTTGAAGTTAATCCAATCCTTTATAAACTGAAGTTTTTTTCTGTTTGATTCCAAATTGATAGAGTGTTTTGATATTTTGATTTTTCAACGCGATAACAAAAGTTTATGTGTTTTTGTAAGGGCTCGTGAGAAAAAATTAGTTATTATTTTATTTCATGTTTACCCTTCATAATATTTAATATTATTTTATTGGAATTTATTCTTCTATCTTATTTTAAAATGAATTTCATTTTGAATCTAATATTATTTACAAAAACTGTGTTTAATTGAGTGTCTTTTTTTAAAGACATTATTCAGTAATACTGATGGTAAAATACATAATTTTCAAATTCGCTCTTCACATGGACCCCCCTCAATTTTTCAAATACAATAATTTCTCAACTCCTATCTTTATACAAGCATACTCGTCAACCATAACATGAAACAGAATTTTATTTATTAATATATTTTTTATAGGCGTAGTTATAGTGATGGCTGTCTGAAGAAAATTATTCTTTGCTTACTCAAATACTCTTCCACATACTATTCTTTTTATATATATGGCTTTAAATTAATGAATTAAATTCAGGATGCTTTTCAAAAAATAACGGTTTCATTTTTGCAAGCAGACAGATTTACATTTTTATAAAAAAACATTCAATACAATACAATACAATACAACGACGAGTATTATTAACGTGGCGTAAACCCGGACGGGCTTCAAGACCACTTGGTTATGGAAAAGTTGATAATAATATTAATGATAGATGAATAAATGGAAAGTATAGGAAAAGTAAGGTATTGAAATTTAACAATGAAATCATATATATATATATATATATATATATATATATATATATATATATATATATATATATATATATATATATATATATATATATATATATATATATATATATATATATATAAACACATATATATATTTTTATTTTTTATTTTTTTTTAAGTAGACAAAATATTTTTTTTTTAAAGATTGAAACTGAAATGATAATAACAATACATTTAAGAAAAAAGTAAATATCTATATTATATTATTATTATTATTTATTACTATTATTATTATTTATTTTACAATTATTATTGACCATTTGTATAAATATAAAAAAAGAATGAAATTGGGAAGCAAGAAATTGATTAATGAAAAATGAGCAGTAAATGAAAAATGAGCAATAAATTGTGTTACTTATTTTGCATGGGCGATGTTCATAGGGGGTTCTGAGGTCCACCTTAATATCACCCTGACAAACGCAGGCCATGTTACAATGGTTCTGAGAACCATGGCTCTTATGCACCAGAGGCTGTTTGATATTAATTAATTAATTAATTAATTAATTAATTAATTAATTAATTAATTAATTAATTAATTAATTAATTAATTAGTCTTTTCTTAGTAAATGTTAATTAAAATTGTTTCTAAAAAAATTTTTTTTTAATCAAAATTATATAAAAAGCACTTCTCCTTCCAGATTGTTCTTTTTCTCCTTGGAGCTCTAACCACATTTCACATACAACTCCAAAAGTTTCATGTCTTCTATTTGATATTTAATACAATACAACGACGAATATTATTAACGTGGCGTAAACCCGGACGGGCTTCAAGACCACTTGGTTATGGAAAATTTGATAATAATATTAATGATAGATGAATAAATGGAAAGTATAGGAGAAGTAAGGTATTGAAATTTAACAATGAGATCATTTATATATATATACATACATATACATAAACACATATATACATATACATAAACACATATATACATATATACACACATATATATATATATATATACATATATATACATATATATTTATTTATTTTTTTTACTTTTTTTAAATAGAAAAAAAAAAATTTTTTAATGATTGAAACTTAAATGATAATAACAATAAATTTAAGAAAAAAAAAGTAAATATCTATATTATATTATTATTATTATTTATTATTATTGTTATTTATTTTATAATTATTATTGACCATTTGTATAAATATAAAAAAAGAATGAAATTGGGAAGCAAGAATTTGATTAATGAAAAATGAGCAGTAAATTTGTAAGTTATTGTGATCGGTCGAACAAGTACGTTTTCAGGGAACGGCTAAATGTCGCGGTCGAGCTCGGGGATTTGAGTCTATTGGGAAGACTATTCCAAAGAGTCGGCGCTGCAACAAAAAAGCTTCTTGCACCTGCATACATGAGTTTGTAGCTCTGTGGAACTACATCTCTTGACCTAGCAGACCTGAGTCATATTTATTAATTAATTAGTCTCTTCTCAGTATTTTTTAATTAAAAATATTTCTAACAATTATTTACATTCATTAAAATTAATAAAATGATATAAAAAGCACTTCTTCGTCCCGATTATTCTTTTCCTTCTGGGAGCTTTAACCACATTTCTCATCAAACTCTGAAAGTTTCATGTCTTCTATTTAATATTTTCAACATGAGCTAAAAATATTTTAAATAACTAGTTAGTCTTTCATTATTATTTTTTAATTAAATTTGTTCCTAAAAATTATTTTAAATCAATTAAAGTTAATAAAATTATATAAAAAGTTTTTTTCAATGAAAATCTGTTCTTGAAGACTTTTTATTCAGAAAACTTTTTATTCAGAAGACTTTTTATCCGGAAGACTATTTATCCGGAAGACTTTTTATCCGGAAGACTTTTTATTCGGAAGACTTTTTATCCGGAAGACTTTTTATCCGTTTACCAGACTTGAAGGCTCAAAAATAGGCTTAACTCAATGATTTAAGTATAATTTTGAAAATAATGAAATTTATTATCAAAATTTAATAAAGGGTTTTAAAATATTATAATTCATTCCCTGCTCATCAAATTTAATATCCTTTGATACATTTTATAGAACTTTTGAAGAAGTTTTCAAAAATGTAGGCCAAACTGTGGATAACATAGTGTAAAACTAGTTATCGTTTTTAAAATTGTTATTTAATTTTTATATTATTAAAATTATATTCATTGAAAAGAAAATTCATTTTTCAACCTTAAAATTATAAATTAACGTTAGTCAAAACATTAATAAGTTAAAGTTATTCAGTTTTCTGCGATGACTATCATTCATAAAAATTCCCCGGTTTAAGCTAATTAGCATAGCGTCATGGTGGTTGCTAACTATAGAAGAAGTATTCTTTATTTGAATAAACTTTCTTCAGCTCGTGTAATCATCATCTTACCATCATTGGTACAACTATCACTATTATCATCATTTCATCCTCCCCTTTCTCATCCCCATCTTCATCTTCACTCCTTGGGAAGACATCTTCATTTTTAGAGAAACAACTTTGAAGTAAGTCCAGGTAAATAAGTGAGTGAGTGTTCGCAAAATAAATTAGAGAGATGGAAAAAAATGAGTTTATATATTAATAGAAAATGAAATTAAGAATAACAGAGAGAGAGAGTGAGTTGGGAGAGGAGAGTAGGTGTGAAGGAATGGAGAAAGCAATCATTAGAGCCCTAGGATGATGCTTACGAATTAAATGAATAAAGGATTAATTATACATTTTACTAATTAATTAATCGGTAATTTATGAAAAAATATTCTTAGTTTAGTTAATGAAATTAAGACAATCCAATCACTGAAACATTAATTTTCATTTTTAAAAATACTAATATGGTAAATAACCTAAATCAAAAAGCTTTCGACCAATTTTACCCAAAATTGAAGAAATTAATGAACTTTATCAATTTATGAACCAATTTAGAATCATTGCCTAATATAAAGATGGTATGCAGAATTATAGTCATAAAAATACGAAAAAGTAACATAATTGTGAAAAAATAAAAACATTAAAAACAAGACATAATAATGCAGACGCTGTGAGATGGAGAATAGGAAAGTAGGGAAGAGAGCATATTGATAATGATGGTATTATTTAACTTTTTTTATTCATTATTATTATTATTAGAACCATTATCGATATTTTCAGTTTTATTATCATTAATAGAAATCAATAAAAATAGCATGCAGAAGGAAAGAGATTAAAAGTTAAACATCTTTTATGTAGTTTTAAGCTGACTTTGAAAAAACAATCCAAAGCATTAAGCATTCAGAACTAACAAACGCATCAAAATTGCTAGGATACATTGGAGATTTTATTGATTATCAATCGAGCCCTTCGATCTGAGGGAACTATTCGCTACTGAATCGAGCTCAAGTCGATTACTAACAATTATTCGATATTAAATGGTCCATGAATCGAACATTTGGGTAGAACAGCATTATTATTTGTGTTTCATATCATTGTTTTTGCTGAAAAGTTTTGACAAAAAAAGACTTAATGTAAGCGAGAAAACTGTCTGTAAAGAGATAAAAAAACACAACTAAAAATATGTGTAAAAAAATATGAAAATGATAAAGTGAGTTTAAAAACTTAATTAAATGAAAATGAATAATTCTTGAAATTTTAAATAATTAATATTACTACAAATAAAATAAAGAATATTTTATTTCAAATAAATAAAGAGTATTTTATTTCAAATAAATAAATAATATTTTATTTCAAATAAAATGAATATTATTGTTTTTAAAGAATATAATAATAATAAAGAAATACAGACATAACATTTCTAGTGAATTGTCTTTTATTAAGGAGATCATAAAAGGGCACGGATAAAGTACTATGAACGCCTAATCAACATTGAATTTCGCCTTCAATGAAGCCAAACAGCCCTGAAACACGATAGAAGAGGGTTGATCAAGACTTGATTGTTTTGAGTGGAGAATTTAATTCATAAATAAAATATATTTAAATAACGCCTTTAAATAAAGTAAAAAGCGCTTAAAATTCAAAAGTTGGTAGTCAGAATCTCACAAGTTAAGGTTTTCAAATATGAACCAGGATGATGAAAAAGAAGAATAATATGAATAGCAGAATATTTCATTATATAATGAGATACTTTCATAGTCTGCAATACATTCAAGTTATAAAACAAGCGAGTATCATAAAACACCAATATATTCGCACACTTTAAAATAACTGGTTCTTTGAAATGTAAGAAAATATCAATATTTTTCCCATTAAATCAAAAAAATTTGAAATTGATAAATATTAAAGTTTTTTTTCTTTTTTTTCTCTTTTTTATCATATTAAATTAGTCTTAATAATATTCGAAATTCAGATACGCGTATTATTATTGTTCGACACATAACCACTTATAGAAATTCTTCTTTTTCAATGTATTTCCGAACTAAGAACCCAAAAAAAAATTTTTTTCCACTAAATGATGGTGTCTGAAGATTATTATTGTACAAAAAAAGATATTTTACGGTATATTAGCGATGGAAACAGATACCTAGTCCGTTAATAGGATAGCCGGAAAAAATGTGGGCTCTGAACATGAATTTTGTTAACAATTAAAATTAATAAGAATAAAATTAAAATAAAAAAGTTTAAATAAAAATTAATTGATTCAATATTTTTTCAATCGTCGGATTTTTACTAGTTTAAAAGTCTAACAATTTCACTCAATAAAATGTATATCAATGAAAGATGATTTTGACGAAGTTTAGCAATAAAAAGATATTTTGTTATTTTGAGAAAAAAATTAAAAACAAATTTTTTATATTAAGTAAGCCAAAAAATATGGCTTCACAGTATATCTTGACATTTGGAATTTGAAAAAATGATTGCTTTTAAAGAATCCACATTTAACCATATTTTTATGATAATTATTCTTAAATGATTTTCTTTACGTATATGTTAGGGATGGCACAGAGTCCAAAACTTAGGGTCAAAATACGCGGCAGCATTTTAGGTTACGTACTCAGTGTTCTATATATTCTTTATGTTCGATATGCCCGTTTAAACAAGATATACTGTGAATTTTTACTTGTATTATTTAATAAATATAGAAAATTTATTAAAATAACGAAAATAAGTTTTAAACATTCAAAACAGTTTCAATTTTTGAATTAATATGGAATACATTTATTCATTTCTATTTAAACTTTTTAATATTTAAAGATATTTCAACGCTGAATAAAGAACCGGATATCTGGGTCCAAAGAATTCCCAGGGTACCCAGGCACCTGTTGCCATTCTTAGTATATATCAACTAAAATCTAAAAATAGTAAAACTGATAGAAGAGTTAGTACAAAGTATTTAACCCATCATCATCATCATGATTACCATTAACAACATCATTATCATCCTCATCATAGTTTACAAAAGTTTTATTAAATGAGTTATAAAGCCAACGAAACACCAAGCAATACATTTTTTTTTTCGACCAAAACATAATTTTGAACTGACTTCGATCAAAAGCAATCAATTAATCATCTTCAACTTTGTTTTCAATTGATTTCGAGAGCGACCTTTCCTAAGTCACGTCTTTCTTTCTCTCACGACCAATTAGTGCATCTGCTGGTGGGAAATCGACATCATCACCATCATCACCATCATCATCATTATCATCATCATCATCATCATCATCATTATAATTATCATCATCATCTTTGCATTCATTAAAACGATTTCTAAATTCAAAGATTATGATGATAAGGAAACAACAACAACAATTATAATAAAGAACAGTATAAACATATATTTACGCTAAACTAAACAATTAATAAAGCTACCACAATTCTTTCCTAACAATGTATATATAATGATTCAAATGTGTATTCGTGATAAAATAAATTATAAAAAAAAAAAAAAAAATGTTAATAACCTAAAAGTTTTTAATGAAGTATTCGGAAAAAATAATTAATTAAAAATATTAAAAACTTAAAGATATATCAATATTATAAATATAATAGAATTACAGTGAATAAAGAATACTAATATTTTAATAAAATTACCAATAACATCAAAGATGGAATGCAAATTCAATGACGTCATGAAGCCATAAATAGCATGTCAAAGGATTGTGAAGCATTTACTTTGAAGGAGCATGAGTAAGCAATTAGTGGGAATATCGGTTTATTAGGAAATATATTAGTGACAATGCTTTTGGTGTAATGGTGATTTCAAAATATTGATAAGTCAGTTTTATTAATATTTATAAATCAATCAATGAAAAAAAAACTGTTCAATTAAAATTCGTTTTTAGTATTTAGTATAGGCCAATAATAATTATAAAACTACTTTAAAGACACGAAAAAACACTTAACTTTGTCATAATCATATTCATCACTACTAGTATCATCATCATCATTACCAGTATCATCATCATAACTACCAGTATCATCATCATCACATCATCCTCACATAAGTATTTCCTAGTTAGGTAGGCTTTTGAACACACGCGCACACGCACGTACACGAACACACATATATATAAATAAATAGATTTAAGAGTAGGAAGAAAGGTTTTATTGGTGTGTGAAAATAGCTAAAGATTAGAAATAAATTTTTGGAAAAAAAGTTTAATTTTTGAATAAAAAACTTTTCAAAGTAATTTTTTCGAATGAGTTGAAAATAATATAAATATATAACTTTCGGAAGCTATTTTCCCCCCAAAATCTCAGTGGATTTACAATGGAAATAACGATCACCCAATCAGCAAAGAACATGAAGGAAGACAACCAATCACATCGGTCCTTCGAGGCAGTAGCCCTCTTCGACAACCAACCAGAACACAGCAACGAGTTGGAGTTCAGAAAAGGGGAGGTGCTGATGGTTTTAGAGAGGGATGTGGATGGTTTGATTGGCTGGTGGCTCTGTACGAAGGAGGGGGAAGTTGGCATCGTACCCGGAAACAGGTTGTGTCCATTGTACGCCTATAAAAAGAATCAGGTGGGTGGATGGAGGGTTGGTTGGATCGATTGGTAGAAGGATGGATTAATATATGAATAAATAAATGGATGAATGGGTAGATTGGTGGATGGATGAATGGATGGATGGATGGATGTATGGATGGATGAATGAATGGATGGATGGATTGATGGATGGATGGATGGATGGATGGATGGATGGATGGATGGATGGATGGATGGATGGATGGATGGATGAATGGATGAAAGGATGGATGGATGGATGGATGGATGGATGGATGGATGGATGGATGGATGGATGGATGGATGGATGGATGGATGGATGGATGGATGGAGGATGGATGGATGGCTGGATGGATGGATGGATGGATGGATGGATGGATGGATGGATGGATGGATGGATGGATGGATGGATGGATGGATGGATGGATGGATGGATGGATGGATGGATGGATAGATGGGTAGGTGGTTGGATGGATATATGGATGAGTGGGTGGGTTAGTGAGTGAGAAGACAATGCATAAACTGATGAAGAGATAAACCTTCGTCTGATGAGGACAGGAGTAGTGGCAAAGATAAATAAATGAATTTAAGGTTGAAAGGATTGATAGATGGAGGGATGAATTGAGAGGGCAAAAATTCAGAAAAGGGTTTGAGTTAATCAAATTTGAAGCTTTCGTATTATTTATTCACAAGATAGATATTTTAAAAACAATTATGGAACAAATTAATTTAAACAAAAAAGTATCCAACACAATGTGTACAATACACGTTAATTGGAAAATCAAATAAGTAAATAAAGTAGATTTGTGTTTATTATAAATAAATTCTCTAAATTGATTCGACTATTTCAATACTGAAGATCCTATTAAAATCATCCTTGCCTAATTTGTTTTTGATATGTTTTTTGAATCTGCTCATAACTAGATTATCTCTCTTCTGTAGTGTCTGAATAGCTATTTGGAACCATAATTCTATTTAATGTAGGAAACGAATTTTCTCATTTTATAAATCTATTGACTATAGAATGTAGTTAATCTTTGTAATTTACTTTTTGAAAGCTAGTGCGTCTTATAGTTCATTTGTGATATATTTTTTGAATCTGATCATAAATAAGTTAGCTCTCTTCTATTGTGTCTGAATAGCTATTTGTAACCATAATTCTATTTAATGTAGGAAACGAATTTTTTTATTTTATACATTATAGAAATTAGTTAATCTTTAAAATTTACTTTTTGAAAGCTAGTGCTTCTTATACATGGAGTTTTACGGTATAGCAAGTTTGAGACCTTTAAGACACATTACCAGGCACTCATGCTTTTTAAATAATAAAAAAAGAATTAGAAAAACAAACATTTAAAAAAATGCGAGATGAGAAAAAGTTTGCTAATGGAGACAGAACACCCCCTGCTATGGGTCTAAAAAGACAAATGTTCAAATGAAAAGTTGCGTGGGTGAGCGCGTGAATGATTAAATGGAGGGATAACTTAAATCTACGCTTGGTTGTTTTCATTCCAGCCAATTTATTTGAACCCTGTCTCTTTCGGTGCCTCTGAAAATGCCATTCAACAAAAACAACAACAACAACAAAAACAGCAGCAGCAACAAAATCATCAGCTAGTACGACAACAAGAGCAATCTCAAAGGTTACAACAATCACAAAAACTTAAACAGCAACAAAAAAATCAACAACAACAACCCCTCTTAGACACACATGAACGACAATTCAAAGATCATCTGGACAGCTTGAAGCATCACTTACAACAACCTCAGCAGTTACTTCAACAACAACCTCAACAACTGAAACAACAACTGCAACAACAACAAAACCCTATTCAGCAACAATTAAAACAACAACAACAACAAAAACAACAAGAATCAAACATCCCAGATCTTCTAAACAACCTAAGTCTTAGCAACAACAACAACAACAGTAACAAAAACAACATCAAACAAGACTCAGCCAACGATACCAACACAAATTTAAAGAACGTAAATTTATTCAATAAGGATGAAGGTGCTTTTAGGGATGGTAATGATACTGATGCTAATGTTGATGATAATGATAATGATGATGATGATGATGATGATGATGATGATGATAATGATACAAGCAAATACAAATCAATTTGTCTATTCGAAAATTCTAGGAATTTTAACGAGAGATATGATGATGAACGCAACACCATTGAAAACGAATTAACTACTCCTACTAGTACAACTAATACTACTAATACTACTACTACTACAACTACTCCTACTAGTACAACTACTACTACTAATACTAATACTACTACTAGTACAACTACTACTACTAATACTACTACTACCAAAACTACTCCTACTAGTACAACTACTCCTTTATATAATAACAACAATATTAATATCTTGACTCATGATAATTGTAGAAGAGCATTAGTCGCTTCCTGTCAACCAAAACTGTTAATTCAACCACCAACGCAAGCTTCACCACAACTACCACCATTACAACCGCTATCACAACCACCACCACAACTATCACCATCACAACTACCACAACCACTACCACACCTAACACCATTACAACCGCTATCACAACCACCACCCCAACTACCCCCAAGAAATCACAACCACACTTCTCGACAAGTAACACGGGCAACAGTCTTAGCACCCTCTCCAACATCGGAACCACAAAAACATCCAAAGTCAATGAACTACAACATCTACAATAACAACAACTCCAACAACTCTGATAACAACTACACTAACAATCATGTGAACAACAGCAACATCTACAAAAACTACAACAACTCTATCAACAACAACAAAAACAACAACAACAAAGACAACAACAACATCAAAAGAGACAGAAGTCTGAAAAGGGTGAGATTTGCGGATGAAAAAGGGAAACTAGATTACAATGATGTCAGCCATATCAGCAACAACAACAAAAAAAACAACATCAACAAAAATATTATTTGTGACGACAACAACACCAAAATGAATGAAAACAAAAATGATATGAATAGGAATTTAATAGATGAGTATGATGGGTATATAAAGCCAAGCTGTCCACCAATCTACAACAACACCATGACCGACAGAACCAAAGACAACAGCAACAACACTATCACAACCACAAACAACAACTACAAAACTGACAACAACGTCAAAAACAACAACTTCGAATACAACAACAATTCTCGTAACCACATTAATACCAGCTCCAACACTCACAACAACCTAGGTGTTTATATCACCAGCAACCAAGATAACAAAAATAGTAATATAAATAAAAAATATATAAATAATAATAATAATGATAATAATAATTATGATGATGATGATACTTGTACTTATATGTATCATGAAAACCCATATACGGAAATCACAGATGAATTTAATGATGACTACAACAACAAAAACATCAACATGAACAGCAACAAAAACAACAATTTCAAAAATACAAATGTAAACAGTGACGTCACGATGAGTCATAAACAAAATGGAGGAGACGAATTCAAACTGTGTATTTTAGACGTGAACGATTTTGATGAAAAAGTATTCAATGATATTTTGTTCAACAAAAACCATCTCAACAGCAACAACAGCAGTAATAATAACAATCATAACAACAACAACAACAACAACAACATTTCAAACAACGATGTGAACAGATTCGCAACAAACAACGTCACAGCTGGGGCAGTATCTGGCAACAAAAATAATATTTATGATGTTACCAACTACACCCTGAGCAACAACAACAACCACACTAACAGCTACATCACAGCAAGGAGTTACAACAACAAGATTCTCAACAACAACAACAACAACAATTTTCTCAACGACAACAACAACAACAACAACCACACTATTCTCAAGGACAACAACAACAAAAATGTTGTCATAGACACCAAAACAGAGGAAAGTCTTCAGAAAATAACGGAAGTTTCAACCGAAGTGCTACTGCGCAGTAGAGACAAAACTCTTTCCTTAGCCGTTGAGTTGGCGGCCATTTTTAAGCGGAAGAAGGTCGAAGACGTTCCGGAAGTTGGGGTGAGGTTGAAGCGGATGAGTCACGAGGTGCAGATGATGACGTCGGTGGCTGGCAGGGTTCTCAAAAAGAGTGTGCAGGTGAGGGGGGACGGAAAGATAGGTGTGTTGGATGTGCGTGTGTGGATTGGTTGGATGGCTGTGTGAATGAACTGGATGAGTGAGATGGAAAAAAGGAACAAGTGAAGGGAAAAGCTGTTTGAATGAATACATACATTACATAGGGCAAAGTTGGGAGGATGGTGAAAGAGAGGTTGGAAGGTTGTTATTACCATGGCTACTAATGCCCCAACCCTTACATCCCCTTCTTCATATTTTCATCCCTCCACCACCCTCCCTTCTTCCTTCTACGACCCTTCCTTCTTCCCTCCACCACCCTCCCTCCTTTCCTCCACCACCCTCTCTTCATCCAATCACTACCCTGCATCTCTTCTTTTCTCCTTCCACTACTCTCACTTTATTCTTTCACCACCTTCTTTTTTCTCTCGTTCCACCTCTATCTTTCTCACCTTCCACCAGTCTCCCCCGATCATTCCAATACCCTATTTCCTTCCCTTCCTCTCTCTACCACCCTCATTTATTTTCTCTCTAACCTTCTTCCCCCATCTCCTTTCCTCCACCACCACCACCACCATCTCCACCTTTTCCACCACCACCACCTCCAACACCACCACCACCACCTTTACCACCACCACCACCTCCAACACCACCACCACCACCTCCACCACCACCACCACCACCACCTCCACCACCACCACCTCCACCACCACCACCTCCACCACCACCACCACCACTACGATGATGAAGGCTTGGCACACAGACCTGATTGGCTCAATGTTGGAAACCTCTGAAGACCTTTGCCTCCTCCACAAGAGACTACACCACGTGACGTCTGGAGTTGATCACGTGATGAAACTAATCAACAACAACAACAACTGTACAGTGACGTACGCTGACGTTTGTGAAGACTTTGATGACGTCATGGCACAAGTGAACGTCATAAACACCTTTGTTGACATAGTTATCAACAAGGCTCCACTCTTGAGCCGGCTACCTAGCAGCCAATCACTGCCTTCCTCCAATCAAGGGAGTCCTTCTTTTCTTCACCAGCCCACCAATCAGCGCTCTTTCAGTAATTTCAGTGGCAATTTTTCTAGACCGACCCAACAACATCAACAACAGAAACAACAACTACAACATCGCCACTACCCGTTGCAACAACTACAACAAATACGACAACACCCGGTACAACATTTACCAGCTTTCTGCCACAGCACCCCATCTTCTCCCTCAACATCACGCCACCACAGCCGTTCTATGCATCGTAAGCCGCCCATCTCTTCAAAACACCATTTCAACAACAACAACAACAATTACTACAACAACTACAACTACAACACGATCTTGGAAAGGGCAGCAAGCAGGGATGCACTTGACAACAACACTCTGCCATCTTTTGGTTACCACAACAACACTATAGCACACTTCAGTTACAATAACAACAACAACAACTCTCACAGAGACAGAAGCAGAAGTAACAGTGTCACTCAAATCAACAACAACAACAACATCTTTGATAAGAATTTCAACAACAACAACAACTACATCAAACAAACAAGATCTTCATCAATTCAAAATAGACCCCTCCCACCACCACCGGTACCATCATCATCACCATCACCTCCACCACTGCCACCGTCACCACCTCAATACCTACTAAACTCTTTTTTCTAACATCATCACACACACACGCACGCACGCACACACACATACACACAAATACACACACACACATACACACACATACGCACACACACACTCACAATAACGACGTTTAAACAAGAGGCGATAGCTTCAATCCTTATTCCTCTTTTCAAGAAAAGCTCCAGCAGAGAATTCAGCAGGTGGTGCAATGGGCGGTGTGGCCTTATAAGCGTGGTGTGCATTTAAAGCGCGAAATTTCAAAATTGTTCCACAGATTTCAACATCTATGCTTGTTATTTTTAGCGATCAAACTTTCGATCCACAATAAAACGATTTAGTCTCTGTGAAATCATTTTTGAGATTGGTGTGAGGAAGATGATGATGATGATGGATGTGAAAGCGATAATGGCGATGATGATGATGATAGTATGATAATCATCACCGTTGAACTAATAGATAGAGATTACAATCTAGTGTTTATTTAGACTCTTGAAAGCAAACAAGACCAGAAGAATGAGAGAAAAGAAATAGAAAGTTAATGGCGTTGATAAAATATTAAATAAATAAATAAATAATAATTGTAATAATAATTGAATAGAAATAATCAATATTTTAGGATTAATAATAATAAGAAATTTTTATGTAATGAACAACCTTCAGTTTGAGGTTGAGTTGAAGGGATGATGGTCCAAACAAGATAAGCTCACTAACGTTCATCTAGGTTTAAACCAATTTCAGAAGGGTTTAACCCCATGTTAATAATAATAATAATATTAATATAATTAATTTGTTGTTGGCGTCCTTCAGTCTAAATAGACAATGGACTTGCGCCGAGGGAGAACTTTTCGCTGTGGTTTTGTCGCTGCTGGTTGTTGTTCTCTGATGGTTGTTGTTCTTTGTTGGTTGTTGTTCTCTTCTGATTGTCGTTCGCAGCTGGTTGTTGTTGGCTGTTGGTTTTTGTTGGCTGCTGGTTGTTGTTGGCTGCTGGTTGTTGCTCGCCTCTGGTTGTTGCTCGCTGCTGATTGTTGGTGGCTGCTGGTCGCAGATCGCTGCTGTTTTTCTTTTCTGCGGGAGCGCTTTTCACTGGCGAGCCGACGAATCTCTGCTTCCCCCTCTTCTAGTCTCATGCGCACAGCTTGCCTCCATCTGCTTTTATCTTCAGCAAGCGATTCCCAGGTGCTGACGTCGATCTCTGTAGATTTCAGATCGTGCTTGCAGGCGTCCTTGCAGCGAAGGTATGGCCTGCCAGTTGCTCTCCAACCTGAGGCAAGATCGCCGAATAGCACGTCTTTGGGAAGTCGGCCATCATCCATCCGACGTACATGTCCTAACCATCAGAGACGTCTTTGACGAAGAAGAGTGGTCATGCTTGAAATGGCTGCCCTCGCCAACACCTCGTTGTTTGTGACGCGGTCTTGCCATGAGATTCCGAGCATGCGTCGAAGACACCGCATGTGGAAAGCGCTCAATCTTTTTTCCTGGTATGCGTATAGTGTCCAGGATTCACTGGCGTAAAGAAGAGTGCTCAGAACACATGCCTTGTACACAGATATCTTTGTCTTTATTGTCAGCATCTTGTTGCTCCAAACTCTTGGTGACAGCCTGGCAAAGGTTGTCGAAGCTTTGCCGATCCTCTGGTTCAGTTCTGCAACTAGTGAGAAGTCATCAGTGATTGTCGAACCAAGGTAGGTAAACTGGCTGACGACTTCCAGAGCATAGTTGTTGATAGTGATGTGAGGTCGTTCTGCGTGCTGTGCCATCACCTGTGTTTTCTTGAAGCTGATTTGTAGGTTAAACTCATCGCATGCCTTTGAAAACCTGTCGAGCAGTCTTTGCAGTTCTGTTTCAGTGTGGGTGACCAGTGCTGCATCATCCACAAACAGCATGTCTCTTATCATCACTTTTCGTATTTTGCTTTTTGCCTTCAGACGAGCCAGGTTGAAAAGACTGCCATCTGATCGGGAATGAAGATATACACCTTCTGTTGATGCTCCAAAGGCACGTTTCAGCATAACAGCGAAGAAGATGCCGAAGAGAGTGGGAGCGAGAACACAGCCTTGTTTGACGCCACTGCGGATTTCAAAAGCACTTGATGTCGACCCATCGTACGGCACAGTGCTTTTCATATTGTCATGAAACAACTTTATCACGCTCAGGAGCTTTGGTGGGCAGCCAATCTTTGCCAGAATTTTGAAGAGTCCATCCCTACTGACAAGATCAAACGCTTTGGTCAGGTCTATGAAAGCTAAGAAAAGGGGTTTGTGTTGTTCTCTGCCTTTTTCTTGCAGTTGTCTGAGTGTGAAGATCATATCTATGGTTGACCTTTCTGCGCGAAACCCAGCTTGTGATTCTGGATACACCCTATCAGCAAGCTTCTGTAATCTTTTTAGGACTACACGTGCGAACACTTTGCCCACGACACTGAGGAGAGATATTCCTCTGTAGTTGTTGCAATCACTTCTCTCGCCCTTGTTCTTGTATAAGGTGATTATTTTGGCATCTCTCATGTCCTGAGGTACAGTTCCTTCTTCCCATTCTGGCAGAGGAGACCGTGCAGTTGTTCTAGGAGGGCTGTGCTTCCGCATTTGATGACTTCTGGTGGTATGCCATCAGCCCCTAGAGCTTTCCCTGAAGACAAACTTTCAATAGCCTTCTTTAATTCTGTAACACTGGGCTTTACGGTATAGCAAGTTTGAGACCTTTAAGACACATTACCAGGCACTCATGCTTTTTAAATAATAAAAAAAGAATTAGAAAAACAAACATTTAAAAAAATGCGAGATGAGAAAAAGTTTGCTAATGGAGACAGAACACCCCCTGCTATGGGTCTAAAAAGACAAATGTTCAAATGAAAAGTTGCGTGGGTGAGCGCGTGAATGATTAAATGGAGGGATAACTTAAATCTACGCTTGGTTGTTTTCATTCCAGCCAATTTATTTGAACCCTGTCTCTTTCGGTGCCTCTGAAAATGCCATTCAACAAAAACAACAACAACAACAAAAACAGCAGCAGCAACAAAATCATCAGCTAGTACGACAACAAGAGCAATCTCAAAGGTTACAACAATCACAAAAACTTAAACAGCAACAAAAAAATCAACAACAACAACCCCTCTTAGACACACATGAACGACAATTCAAAGATCATCTGGACAGCTTGAAGCATCACTTACAACAACCTCAGCAGTTACTTCAACAACAACCTCAACAACTGAAACAACAACTGCAACAACAACAAAACCCTATTCAGCAACAATTAAAACAACAACAACAACAAAAACAACAAGAATCAAACATCCCAGATCTTCTAAACAACCTAAGTCTTAGCAACAACAACAACAACAGTAACAAAAACAACATCAAACAAGACTCAGCCAACGATACCAACACAAATTTAAAGAACGTAAATTTATTCAATAAGGATGAAGGTGCTTTTAGGGATGGTAATGATACTGATGCTAATGTTGATGATAATGATAATGATGATGATGATGATGATGATGATGATGATGATAATGATACAAGCAAATACAAATCAATTTGTCTATTCGAAAATTCTAGGAATTTTAACGAGAGATATGATGATGAACGCAACACCATTGAAAACGAATTAACTACTCCTACTAGTACAACTAATACTACTAATACTACTACTACTACAACTACTCCTACTAGTACAACTACTACTACTAATACTAATACTACTACTAGTACAACTACTACTACTAATACTACTACTACCAAAACTACTCCTACTAGTACAACTACTCCTTTATATAATAACAACAATATTAATATCTTGACTCATGATAATTGTAGAAGAGCATTAGTCGCTTCCTGTCAACCAAAACTGTTAATTCAACCACCAACGCAAGCTTCACCACAACTACCACCATTACAACCGCTATCACAACCACCACCACAACTATCACCATCACAACTACCACAACCACTACCACACCTAACACCATTACAACCGCTATCACAACCACCACCCCAACTACCCCCAAGAAATCACAACCACACTTCTCGACAAGTAACACGGGCAACAGTCTTAGCACCCTCTCCAACATCGGAACCACAAAAACATCCAAAGTCAATGAACTACAACATCTACAATAACAACAACTCCAACAACTCTGATAACAACTACACTAACAATCATGTGAACAACAGCAACATCTACAAAAACTACAACAACTCTATCAACAACAACAAAAACAACAACAACAAAGACAACAACAACATCAAAAGAGACAGAAGTCTGAAAAGGGTGAGATTTGCGGATGAAAAAGGGAAACTAGATTACAATGATGTCAGCCATATCAGCAACAACAACAAAAAAAACAACATCAACAAAAATATTATTTGTGACGACAACAACACCAAAATGAATGAAAACAAAAATGATATGAATAGGAATTTAATAGATGAGTATGATGGGTATATAAAGCCAAGCTGTCCACCAATCTACAACAACACCATGACCGACAGAACCAAAGACAACAGCAACAACACTATCACAACCACAAACAACAACTACAAAACTGACAACAACGTCAAAAACAACAACTTCGAATACAACAACAATTCTCGTAACCACATTAATACCAGCTCCAACACTCACAACAACCTAGGTGTTTATATCACCAGCAACCAAGATAACAAAAATAGTAATATAAATAAAAAATATATAAATAATAATAATAATGATAATAATAATTATGATGATGATGATACTTGTACTTATATGTATCATGAAAACCCATATACGGAAATCACAGATGAATTTAATGATGACTACAACAACAAAAACATCAACATGAACAGCAACAAAAACAACAATTTCAAAAATACAAATGTAAACAGTGACGTCACGATGAGTCATAAACAAAATGGAGGAGACGAATTCAAACTGTGTATTTTAGACGTGAACGATTTTGATGAAAAAGTATTCAATGATATTTTGTTCAACAAAAACCATCTCAACAGCAACAACAGCAGTAATAATAACAATCATAACAACAACAACAACAACAACAACATTTCAAACAACGATGTGAACAGATTCGCAACAAACAACGTCACAGCTGGGGCAGTATCTGGCAACAAAAATAATATTTATGATGTTACCAACTACACCCTGAGCAACAACAACAACCACACTAACAGCTACATCACAGCAAGGAGTTACAACAACAAGATTCTCAACAACAACAACAACAACAATTTTCTCAACGACAACAACAACAACAACAACCACACTATTCTCAAGGACAACAACAACAAAAATGTTGTCATAGACACCAAAACAGAGGAAAGTCTTCAGAAAATAACGGAAGTTTCAACCGAAGTGCTACTGCGCAGTAGAGACAAAACTCTTTCCTTAGCCGTTGAGTTGGCGGCCATTTTTAAGCGGAAGAAGGTCGAAGACGTTCCGGAAGTTGGGGTGAGGTTGAAGCGGATGAGTCACGAGGTGCAGATGATGACGTCGGTGGCTGGCAGGGTTCTCAAAAAGAGTGTGCAGGTGAGGGGGGACGGAAAGATAGGTGTGTTGGATGTGCGTGTGTGGATTGGTTGGATGGCTGTGTGAATGAACTGGATGAGTGAGATGGAAAAAAGGAACAAGTGAAGGGAAAAGCTGTTTGAATGAATACATACATTACATAGGGCAAAGTTGGGAGGATGGTGAAAGAGAGGTTGGAAGGTTGTTATTACCATGGCTACTAATGCCCCAACCCTTACATCCCCTTCTTCATATTTTCATCCCTCCACCACCCTCCCTTCTTCCTTCTACGACCCTTCCTTCTTCCCTCCACCACCCTCCCTCCTTTCCTCCACCACCCTCTCTTCATCCAATCACTACCCTGCATCTCTTCTTTTCTCCTTCCACTACTCTCACTTTATTCTTTCACCACCTTCTTTTTTCTCTCGTTCCACCTCTATCTTTCTCACCTTCCACCAGTCTCCCCCGATCATTCCAATACCCTATTTCCTTCCCTTCCTCTCTCTACCACCCTCATTTATTTTCTCTCTAACCTTCTTCCCCCATCTCCTTTCCTCCACCACCACCACCACCATCTCCACCTTTTCCACCACCACCACCTCCAACACCACCACCACCACCTTTACCACCACCACCACCTCCAACACCACCACCACCACCTCCACCACCACCACCACCACCACCTCCACCACCACCACCTCCACCACCACCACCTCCACCACCACCACCACCACTACGATGATGAAGGCTTGGCACACAGACCTGATTGGCTCAATGTTGGAAACCTCTGAAGACCTTTGCCTCCTCCACAAGAGACTACACCACGTGACGTCTGGAGTTGATCACGTGATGAAACTAATCAACAACAACAACAACTGTACAGTGACGTACGCTGACGTTTGTGAAGACTTTGATGACGTCATGGCACAAGTGAACGTCATAAACACCTTTGTTGACATAGTTATCAACAAGGCTCCACTCTTGAGCCGGCTACCTAGCAGCCAATCACTGCCTTCCTCCAATCAAGGGAGTCCTTCTTTTCTTCACCAGCCCACCAATCAGCGCTCTTTCAGTAATTTCAGTGGCAATTTTTCTAGACCGACCCAACAACATCAACAACAGAAACAACAACTACAACATCGCCACTACCCGTTGCAACAACTACAACAAATACGACAACACCCGGTACAACATTTACCAGCTTTCTGCCACAGCACCCCATCTTCTCCCTCAACATCACGCCACCACAGCCGTTCTATGCATCGTAAGCCGCCCATCTCTTCAAAACACCATTTCAACAACAACAACAACAATTACTACAACAACTACAACTACAACACGATCTTGGAAAGGGCAGCAAGCAGGGATGCACTTGACAACAACACTCTGCCATCTTTTGGTTACCACAACAACACTATAGCACACTTCAGTTACAATAACAACAACAACAACTCTCACAGAGACAGAAGCAGAAGTAACAGTGTCACTCAAATCAACAACAACAACAACATCTTTGATAAGAATTTCAACAACAACAACAACTACATCAAACAAACAAGATCTTCATCAATTCAAAATAGACCCCTCCCACCACCACCGGTACCATCATCATCACCATCACCTCCACCACTGCCACCGTCACCACCTCAATACCTACTAAACTCTTTTTTCTAACATCATCACACACACACGCACGCACGCACACACACATACACACAAATACACACACACACATACACACACATACGCACACACACACTCACAATAACGACGTTTAAACAAGAGGCGATAGCTTCAATCCTTATTCCTCTTTTCAAGAAAAGCTCCAGCAGAGAATTCAGCAGGTGGTGCAATGGGCGGTGTGGCCTTATAAGCGTGGTGTGCATTTAAAGCGCGAAATTTCAAAATTGTTCCACAGATTTCAACATCTATGCTTGTTATTTTTAGCGATCAAACTTTCGATCCACAATAAAACGATTTAGTCTCTGTGAAATCATTTTTGAGATTGGTGTGAGGAAGATGATGATGATGATGGATGTGAAAGCGATAATGGCGATGATGATGATGATAGTATGATAATCATCACCGTTGAACTAATAGATAGAGATTACAATCTAGTGTTTATTTAGACTCTTGAAAGCAAACAAGACCAGAAGAATGAGAGAAAAGAAATAGAAAGTTAATGGCGTTGATAAAATATTAAATAAATAAATAAATAATAATTGTAATAATAATTGAATAGAAATAATCAATATTTTAGGATTAATAATAATAAGAAATTTTTATGTAATGAACAACCTTCAGTTTGAGGTTGAGTTGAAGGGATGATGGTCCAAACAAGATAAGCTCACTAACGTTCATCTAGGTTTAAACCAATTTCAGAAGGGTTTAACCCCATGTTAATAATAATAATAATATTAATATAATTAATTTGTTGTTGGCGTCCTTCAGTCTAAATAGACAATGGACTTGCGCCGAGGGAGAACTTTTCGCTGTGGTTTTGTCGCTGCTGGTTGTTGTTCTCTGATGGTTGTTGTTCTTTGTTGGTTGTTGTTCTCTTCTGATTGTCGTTCGCAGCTGGTTGTTGTTGGCTGTTGGTTGTTGCTCGCCTCTGGTTGTTGCTCGCTGCTGATTGTTGGTGGCTGCTGGTCGCAGATCGCTGCTGTTTTTCTTTTCTGCGGGAGCGCTTTTCACTGGCAAGCCGACGAATCTCTGCTTCCCCCTCTTCTAGTCTCATGCGCACAGCTTGCCTCCATCTGCTTTTATCTTCAGCAAGCGATTCCCAGGTGCTGACGTCGATCTCTGTAGATTTCAGATCGTGCTTGCAGGCGTCCTTGCAGCGAAGGTATGGCCTGCCAGTTGCTCTCCAACCTGAGGCAAGATCGCCGAATAGCACGTCTTTGGGAAGTCGGCCATCATCCATCCGACGTACATGTCCTAACCATCAGAGACGTCTTTGACGAAGAAGAGTGGTCATGCTTGAAATGGCTGCCCTCGCCAACACCTCGTTGTTTGTGACGCGGTCTTGCCATGAGATTCCGAGCATGCGTCGAAGACACCGCATGTGGAAAGCGCTCAATCTTTTTTCCTGGTATGCGTATAGTGTCCAGGATTCACTGGCGTAAAGAAGAGTGCTCAGAACACATGCCTTGTACACAGATATCTTTGTCTTTATTGTCAGCATCTTGTTGCTCCAAACTCTTGGTGACAGCCTGGCAAAGGTTGTCGAAGCTTTGCCGATCCTCTGGTTCAGTTCTGCAACTAGTGAGAAGTCATCAGTGATTGTCGAACCAAGGTAGGTAAACTGGCTGACGACTTCCAGAGCATAGTTGTTGATAGTGATGTGAGGTCGTTCTGCGTGCTGTGCCATCACCTGTGTTTTCTTGAAGCTGATTTGTAGGTTAAACTCATCGCATGCCTTTGAAAACCTGTCGAGCAGTCTTTGCAGTTCTGTTTCAGTGTGGGTGACCAGTGCTGCATCATCCACAAACAGCATGTCTCTTATCATCACTTTTCGTATTTTGCTTTTTGCCTTCAGACGAGCCAGGTTGAAAAGACTGCCATCTGATCGGGAATGAAGATATACACCTTCTGTTGATGCTCCAAAGGCACGTTTCAGCATAACAGCGAAGAAGATGCCGAAGAGAGTGGGAGCGAGAACACAGCCTTGTTTGACGCCACTGCGGATTTCAAAAGCACTTGATGTCGACCCATCGTACGGCACAGTGCTTTTCATATTGTCATGAAACAACTTTATCACGCTCAGGAGCTTTGGTGGGCAGCCAATCTTTGCCAGAATTTTGAAGAGTCCATCCCTACTGACAAGATCAAACGCTTTGGTCAGGTCTATGAAAGCTAAGAAAAGGGGTTTGTGTTGTTCTCTGCCTTTTTCTTGCAGTTGTCTGAGTGTGAAGATCATATCTATGGTTGACCTTTCTGCGCGAAACCCAGCTTGTGATTCTGGATACACCCTATCAGCAAGCTTCTGTAATCTTTTTAGGACTACACGTGCGAACACTTTGCCCACGACACTGAGGAGAGATATTCCTCTGTAGTTGTTGCAATCACTTCTCTCGCCCTTGTTCTTGTATAAGGTGATTATTTTGGCATCTCTCATGTCCTGAGGTACAGTTCCTTCTTCCCATTCTGGCAGAGGAGACCGTGCAGTTGTTCTAGGAGGGCTGTGCTTCCGCATTTGATGACTTCTGGTGGTATGCCATCAGCCCCTAGAGCTTTCCCTGAAGACAAACTTTCAATAGCCTTCTTTAATTCTGTAACACTGGGCTTTACGGTATAGCAAGTTTGAGACCTTTAAGACACATTACCAGGCACTCATGCTTTTTAAATAATAAAAAAAGAATTAGAAAAACAAACATTTAAAAAAATGCGAGATGAGAAAAAGTTTGCTAATGGAGACAGAACACCCCCTGCTATGGGTCTAAAAAGACAAATGTTCAAATGAAAAGTTGCGTGGGTGAGCGCGTGAATGATTAAATGGAGGGATAACTTAAATCTACGCTTGGTTGTTTTCATTCCAGCCAATTTATTTGAACCCTGTCTCTTTCGGTGCCTCTGAAAATGCCATTCAACAAAAACAACAACAACAACAAAAACAGCAGCAGCAACAAAATCATCAGCTAGTACGACAACAAGAGCAATCTCAAAGGTTACAACAATCACAAAAACTTAAACAGCAACAAAAAAATCAACAACAACAACCCCTCTTAGACACACATGAACGACAATTCAAAGATCATCTGGACAGCTTGAAGCATCACTTACAACAACCTCAGCAGTTACTTCAACAACAACCTCAACAACTGAAACAACAACTGCAACAACAACAAAACCCTATTCAGCAACAATTAAAACAACAACAACAACAAAAACAACAAGAATCAAACATCCCAGATCTTCTAAACAACCTAAGTCTTAGCAACAACAACAACAACAGTAACAAAAACAACATCAAACAAGACTCAGCCAACGATACCAACACAAATTTAAAGAACGTAAATTTATTCAATAAGGATGAAGGTGCTTTTAGGGATGGTAATGATACTGATGCTAATGTTGATGATAATGATAATGATGATGATGATGATGATGATGATGATGATGATAATGATACAAGCAAATACAAATCAATTTGTCTATTCGAAAATTCTAGGAATTTTAACGAGAGATATGATGATGAACGCAACACCATTGAAAACGAATTAACTACTCCTACTAGTACAACTAATACTACTAATACTACTACTACTACAACTACTCCTACTAGTACAACTACTACTACTAATACTAATACTACTACTAGTACAACTACTACTACTAATACTACTACTACCAAAACTACTCCTACTAGTACAACTACTCCTTTATATAATAACAACAATATTAATATCTTGACTCATGATAATTGTAGAAGAGCATTAGTCGCTTCCTGTCAACCAAAACTGTTAATTCAACCACCAACGCAAGCTTCACCACAACTACCACCATTACAACCGCTATCACAACCACCACCACAACTATCACCATCACAACTACCACAACCACTACCACACCTAACACCATTACAACCGCTATCACAACCACCACCCCAACTACCCCCAAGAAATCACAACCACACTTCTCGACAAGTAACACGGGCAACAGTCTTAGCACCCTCTCCAACATCGGAACCACAAAAACATCCAAAGTCAATGAACTACAACATCTACAATAACAACAACTCCAACAACTCTGATAACAACTACACTAACAATCATGTGAACAACAGCAACATCTACAAAAACTACAACAACTCTATCAACAACAACAAAAACAACAACAACAAAGACAACAACAACATCAAAAGAGACAGAAGTCTGAAAAGGGTGAGATTTGCGGATGAAAAAGGGAAACTAGATTACAATGATGTCAGCCATATCAGCAACAACAACAAAAAAAACAACATCAACAAAAATATTATTTGTGACGACAACAACACCAAAATGAATGAAAACAAAAATGATATGAATAGGAATTTAATAGATGAGTATGATGGGTATATAAAGCCAAGCTGTCCACCAATCTACAACAACACCATGACCGACAGAACCAAAGACAACAGCAACAACACTATCACAACCACAAACAACAACTACAAAACTGACAACAACGTCAAAAACAACAACTTCGAATACAACAACAATTCTCGTAACCACATTAATACCAGCTCCAACACTCACAACAACCTAGGTGTTTATATCACCAGCAACCAAGATAACAAAAATAGTAATATAAATAAAAAATATATAAATAATAATAATAATGATAATAATAATTATGATGATGATGATACTTGTACTTATATGTATCATGAAAACCCATATACGGAAATCACAGATGAATTTAATGATGACTACAACAACAAAAACATCAACATGAACAGCAACAAAAACAACAATTTCAAAAATACAAATGTAAACAGTGACGTCACGATGAGTCATAAACAAAATGGAGGAGACGAATTCAAACTGTGTATTTTAGACGTGAACGATTTTGATGAAAAAGTATTCAATGATATTTTGTTCAACAAAAACCATCTCAACAGCAACAACAGCAGTAATAATAACAATCATAACAACAACAACAACAACAACAACATTTCAAACAACGATGTGAACAGATTCGCAACAAACAACGTCACAGCTGGGGCAGTATCTGGCAACAAAAATAATATTTATGATGTTACCAACTACACCCTGAGCAACAACAACAACCACACTAACAGCTACATCACAGCAAGGAGTTACAACAACAAGATTCTCAACAACAACAACAACAACAATTTTCTCAACGACAACAACAACAACAACAACCACACTATTCTCAAGGACAACAACAACAAAAATGTTGTCATAGACACCAAAACAGAGGAAAGTCTTCAGAAAATAACGGAAGTTTCAACCGAAGTGCTACTGCGCAGTAGAGACAAAACTCTTTCCTTAGCCGTTGAGTTGGCGGCCATTTTTAAGCGGAAGAAGGTCGAAGACGTTCCGGAAGTTGGGGTGAGGTTGAAGCGGATGAGTCACGAGGTGCAGATGATGACGTCGGTGGCTGGCAGGGTTCTCAAAAAGAGTGTGCAGGTGAGGGGGGACGGAAAGATAGGTGTGTTGGATGTGCGTGTGTGGATTGGTTGGATGGCTGTGTGAATGAACTGGATGAGTGAGATGGAAAAAAGGAACAAGTGAAGGGAAAAGCTGTTTGAATGAATACATACATTACATAGGGCAAAGTTGGGAGGATGGTGAAAGAGAGGTTGGAAGGTTGTTATTACCATGGCTACTAATGCCCCAACCCTTACATCCCCTTCTTCATATTTTCATCCCTCCACCACCCTCCCTTCTTCCTTCTACGACCCTTCCTTCTTCCCTCCACCACCCTCCCTCCTTTCCTCCACCACCCTCTCTTCATCCAATCACTACCCTGCATCTCTTCTTTTCTCCTTCCACTACTCTCACTTTATTCTTTCACCACCTTCTTTTTTCTCTCGTTCCACCTCTATCTTTCTCACCTTCCACCAGTCTCCCCCGATCATTCCAATACCCTATTTCCTTCCCTTCCTCTCTCTACCACCCTCATTTATTTTCTCTCTAACCTTCTTCCCCCATCTCCTTTCCTCCACCACCACCACCACCATCTCCACCTTTTCCACCACCACCACCTCCAACACCACCACCACCACCTTTACCACCACCACCACCTCCAACACCACCACCACCACCTCCACCACCACCACCACCACCACCTCCACCACCACCACCTCCACCACCACCACCTCCACCACCACCACCACCACTACGATGATGAAGGCTTGGCACACAGACCTGATTGGCTCAATGTTGGAAACCTCTGAAGACCTTTGCCTCCTCCACAAGAGACTACACCACGTGACGTCTGGAGTTGATCACGTGATGAAACTAATCAACAACAACAACAACTGTACAGTGACGTACGCTGACGTTTGTGAAGACTTTGATGACGTCATGGCACAAGTGAACGTCATAAACACCTTTGTTGACATAGTTATCAACAAGGCTCCACTCTTGAGCCGGCTACCTAGCAGCCAATCACTGCCTTCCTCCAATCAAGGGAGTCCTTCTTTTCTTCACCAGCCCACCAATCAGCGCTCTTTCAGTAATTTCAGTGGCAATTTTTCTAGACCGACCCAACAACATCAACAACAGAAACAACAACTACAACATCGCCACTACCCGTTGCAACAACTACAACAAATACGACAACACCCGGTACAACATTTACCAGCTTTCTGCCACAGCACCCCATCTTCTCCCTCAACATCACGCCACCACAGCCGTTCTATGCATCGTAAGCCGCCCATCTCTTCAAAACACCATTTCAACAACAACAACAACAATTACTACAACAACTACAACTACAACACGATCTTGGAAAGGGCAGCAAGCAGGGATGCACTTGACAACAACACTCTGCCATCTTTTGGTTACCACAACAACACTATAGCACACTTCAGTTACAATAACAACAACAACAACTCTCACAGAGACAGAAGCAGAAGTAACAGTGTCACTCAAATCAACAACAACAACAACATCTTTGATAAGAATTTCAACAACAACAACAACTACATCAAACAAACAAGATCTTCATCAATTCAAAATAGACCCCTCCCACCACCACCGGTACCATCATCATCACCATCACCTCCACCACTGCCACCGTCACCACCTCAATACCTACTAAACTCTTTTTTCTAACATCATCACACACACACGCACGCACGCACACACACATACACACAAATACACACACACACATACACACACATACGCACACACACACTCACAATAACGACGTTTAAACAAGAGGCGATAGCTTCAATCCTTATTCCTCTTTTCAAGAAAAGCTCCAGCAGAGAATTCAGCAGGTGGTGCAATGGGCGGTGTGGCCTTATAAGCGTGGTGTGCATTTAAAGCGCGAAATTTCAAAATTGTTCCACAGATTTCAACATCTATGCTTGTTATTTTTAGCGATCAAACTTTCGATCCACAATAAAACGATTTAGTCTCTGTGAAATCATTTTTGAGATTGGTGTGAGGAAGATGATGATGATGATGGATGTGAAAGCGATAATGGCGATGATGATGATGATAGTATGATAATCATCACCGTTGAACTAATAGATAGAGATTACAATCTAGTGTTTATTTAGACTCTTGAAAGCAAACAAGACCAGAAGAATGAGAGAAAAGAAATAGAAAGTTAATGGCGTTGATAAAATATTAAATAAATAAATAAATAATAATTGTAATAATAATTGAATAGAAATAATCAATATTTTAGGATTAATAATAATAAGAAATTTTTATGTAATGAACAACCTTCAGTTTGAGGTTGAGTTGAAGGGATGATGGTCCAAACAAGATAAGCTCACTAACGTTCATCTAGGTTTAAACCAATTTCAGAAGGGTTTAACCCCATGTTAATAATAATAATAATATTAATATAATTAATTTGTTGTTGGCGTCCTTCAGTCTAAATAGACAATGGACTTGCGCCGAGGGAGAACTTTTCGCTGTGGTTTTGTCGCTGCTGGTTGTTGTTCTCTGATGGTTGTTGTTCTTTGTTGGTTGTTGTTCTCTTCTGATTGTCGTTCGCAGCTGGTTGTTGTTGGCTGTTGGTTTTTGTTGGCTGCTGGTTGTTGTTGGCTGCTGGTTGTTGCTCGCCTCTGGTTGTTGCTCGCTGCTGATTGTTGGTGGCTGCTGGTCGCAGATCGCTGCTGTTTTTCTTTTCTGCGGGAGCGCTTTTCACTGGCAAGCCGACGAATCTCTGCTTCCCCCTCTTCTAGTCTCATGCGCACAGCTTGCCTCCATCTGCTTTTATCTTCAGCAAGCGATTCCCAGGTGCTGACGTCGATCTCTGTAGATTTCAGATCGTGCTTGCAGGCGTCCTTGCAGCGAAGGTATGGCCTGCCAGTTGCTCTCCAACCTGAGGCAAGATCGCCGAATAGCACGTCTTTGGGAAGTCGGCCATCATCCATCCGACGTACATGTCCTAACCATCAGAGACGTCTTTGACGAAGAAGAGTGGTCATGCTTGAAATGGCTGCCCTCGCCAACACCTCGTTGTTTGTGACGCGGTCTTGCCATGAGATTCCGAGCATGCGTCGAAGACACCGCATGTGGAAAGCGCTCAATCTTTTTTCCTGGTATGCGTATAGTGTCCAGGATTCACTGGCGTAAAGAAGAGTGCTCAGAACACATGCCTTGTACACAGATATCTTTGTCTTTATTGTCAGCATCTTGTTGCTCCAAACTCTTGGTGACAGCCTGGCAAAGGTTGTCGAAGCTTTGCCGATCCTCTGGTTCAGTTCTGCAACTAGTGAGAAGTCATCAGTGATTGTCGAACCAAGGTAGGTAAACTGGCTGACGACTTCCAGAGCATAGTTGTTGATAGTGATGTGAGGTCGTTCTGCGTGCTGTGCCATCACCTGTGTTTTCTTGAAGCTGATTTGTAGGTTAAACTCATCGCATGCCTTTGAAAACCTGTCGAGCAGTCTTTGCAGTTCTGTTTCAGTGTGGGTGACCAGTGCTGCATCATCCACAAACAGCATGTCTCTTATCATCACTTTTCGTATTTTGCTTTTTGCCTTCAGACGAGCCAGGTTGAAAAGACTGCCATCTGATCGGGAATGAAGATATACACCTTCTGTTGATGCTCCAAAGGCACGTTTCAGCATAACAGCGAAGAAGATGCCGAAGAGAGTGGGAGCGAGAACACAGCCTTGTTTGACGCCACTGCGGATTTCAAAAGCACTTGATGTCGACCCATCGTACGGCACAGTGCTTTTCATATTGTCATGAAACAACTTTATCACGCTCAGGAGCTTTGGTGGGCAGCCAATCTTTGCCAGAATTTTGAAGAGTCCATCCCTACTGACAAGATCAAACGCTTTGGTCAGGTCTATGAAAGCTAAGAAAAGGGGTTTGTGTTGTTCTCTGCCTTTTTCTTGCAGTTGTCTGAGTGTGAAGATCATATCTATGGTTGACCTTTCTGCGCGAAACCCAGCTTGTGATTCTGGATACACCCTATCAGCAAGCTTCTGTAATCTTTTTAGGACTACACGTGCGAACACTTTGCCCACGACACTGAGGAGAGATATTCCTCTGTAGTTGTTGCAATCACTTCTCTCGCCCTTGTTCTTGTATAAGGTGATTATTTTGGCATCTCTCATGTCCTGAGGTACAGTTCCTTCTTCCCATTCTGGCAGAGGAGACCGTGCAGTTGTTCTAGGAGGGCTGTGCTTCCGCATTTGATGACTTCTGGTGGTATGCCATCAGCCCCTAGAGCTTTCCCTGAAGACAAACTTTCAATAGCCTTCTTTAATTCTGTAACACTGGGCTTTTCATCTAGTTCCATCATGAGTGGAAAAGTTTCAACTGCGGCAAGGGCTTCATCACTCACGTGATTCTGCTTGGAGTATAGGTCGGAGTAGTGTTCTACCCAGCGGTCCATCTGCTTGCACTTATCGTCTATGATTGCACCAGTGGCAGACTTGAGTGGGGCTATGGTCTTCATAGTGCGACCTGTGGCTTTTTTAATGCCGTCGTACATGCTCTTGATGTCTCCAGTATCGGATGATTGTTGAATCTTTTGGCATAGCTGAAGCCAGTAGTCATTAGCGCATTTTCTTGCTAATTTCTGAACTGCACTCTTGGAGGATCTGTATGCCTGTAGACTTTTTTGGCTGGGATGTAGCTTGTACTCCAGATGAGTTTTGCGGCGTTCTTCTATAGCTGGAGTGAGTGTGAAGGAGTGGGCTTCAAACCAATCGCTGTTTTTGTTCTGCCTCTTTCCAAAGACTTTAGACGCAGCCTTGTAAACCGTTTCCCTGATATGTTCCCAACGTTCTTTGGCTGTTCCATCAGGAGGTTTTAGGTGGAACAGTTCCAAGAGATCTTGATTAAACTGTGCCACTTTGTCTGGGTGGTTTGTTTTGCTCCCATCGATTCGGGGTTTTCCTTCAGGCCTGGACCGGTGAACTTTCTTGTGCTGGAGTCTCAGTTTGCAACAGACCAGAGAATGATCGGTATCACAATCAGCGCTGTGATAGGTGCGAGTATGTAGTACACTTTTCAAAGAAGATTGCCGGATGATGATCAGGTCGAGCTGGTGCCAGTGTTTAGATCGTGGGTGCCTCCACGAAACTTTATGCTGTAATTTCGTCTGAAAAAAAGTGTTGGTGATGCTGAGATTGTGATATGAGCACATCTCCAAGAGTCGCTGCCCATTTTCATTCATCTTTCCGACACCAAATTTACCAAGACATGGGGACCAAGAGTAATGATCATCACCCACTCTTGCATTAAAGTCACCTAGCAGTATTAGTTGTTCTTCTTTAGGGATTTTAATATATATAGTGTTGAACAAAAATAGTAGTATATAATAATGATAGTAATAATGAGTTTTAATAAGAAAATTTTTCTACAATAATTAGAAGAAAATAATCGATAAATTTTAATTGAATATTAATTGAAGGACATTTATAATAGAATAATGAATATGATAATAATAATTAAATAGCTGAAAACCAATTAGATGAATAAAAGTTTAAAGTTATTTTAAATGAAAGAATTCTAAATTTAAAAACCTCTCTGTGTTTGTGACCAGTGAGTTTGTTAATGCTTGTTGGTCAAGGTATATAGTATACATTAATTTGTCTCATTGCTTTGTCATCGTATGCTTGAGGGGTTATGATCACTATGGTGTCGCCTTTGTCGGCTTTTCTAATGATTATGTTTATATTTTTTGGGAGTAGGATTAGGTTTTTAAGTGTTAGTTTTTGTTCTTTAGTGAGGTTGTTTGATGTATTAGTTATTGAATAATAATTTAATGATTTTTAATAAAAAAATTAGTTTGCTATTTTTGAATATTTTGAAATTTTATAATTTTATTGATTTACACAATAGTAAATGATAATTTATTCAATATTACAGAATGGTTTACAAGTGCTCAACCAGACCAACGTCTTATTCCAGCACCCAAAACTACAAAAGATCACTTTGAAATTTGAAATAAAAAAACTTTAAAATTATAATTTTTCTGTGTTTAATTTGAAACTCAAAAGTTAATATTAGTTTAGAATGCATAACGAATAGGGGAAACGCGTGAGCCTCTCAATGTACATCGTTAAATTAGTTGTCCGTCAAGGTCTATATTGAGAAGTCCATGGTTTGTAAGTAAAATGGTTTGGGTGTGTATGGTATGGTAGGTGCGTGTTGTAATTGGATTGATGAAACTGAATTTCAGTTTAATGACTTTTAGTGGGATTAGTGAAACAAAACTGTTTATGAAATATTTTAACACCAGTCTTTTTTGTAGAAGTTTATTAAATAAGTTAGCTTATTTTGTACTAATTTTGTATAATATGAAATTTTTTCTCAAATAAAGTTAAATAAATTCAAGAAAACAAATTGAAATTGTAAAAAATATTTCATGTGATTTCAGTAGATAGTGTAAAGTACGCTGTTAAAGACTCAAATGGGTTAATCCAAATTTGACTACAGACTTTGTGTCTTTCTATATTTTGGTTTTCAATTTCAAAAAAACTTGCTTTATGTATACTCATGTATGTATTATAGAGTTTAAAAATAATTTCAAACACAATAATTGTATTAATCTTTTTTAATTGAGCAAATAGTTTTACAGATTATCAGTGAACACTGACAGCCATAAAACCTCATCTAAAAAACAATATAAAATTTCTGAACTTTTTTTCTTCTTTTTTCACACAATTGTTAATATATGCTGCGTAAATTAGAAATTTAAAATCAACTTTTTAAAATGGCGCCCGTAATGCTATTTAAATCTCTGTAACTTATTATTTTTCACTAAAATAGCTATTTTCACTTCATGAAATGGTTTTTTATAATAATTTAATTAATATTCAATTACTTTTTAACGTTAAAACTTTAATTATTTTAAAAGAACCCAGTATTGTGGAAAAATCTATATTAACAAGCAAATCATGATAGTGTATTATTACACTATCATGATTTGTATCATTGTATATTTCTCTGTTTTCAGTTTTCATTTTTTCTCAATAACGTTGAGAAGCCTCTCGGTTTTTTTTGTCAATTGGTGCCATCTAAAAAAGAAAATAGTATTGGAACAAAGCTATATTATCAAGAAGTTCATAATAATGTATTCATGTCCCCATTCTCACTATCAGAATCGGGAAAATTGATCTTCTTTCATTAATTGAAAAGCTTCATTAAAAATATTATTAGACGAAGCTTATATCAAAATATTTTTCAAAAATTGCCTTATTCAATGAATAATATGAAACAACTTTAAAATATACTGTAAAGTCGTGACACCTAATACTAGTATATTGAGAATCGGAGAATTTTGTGCTAACGTCAGGGTATGCGTGATAGGATATGTTGATATTATTCTATAAAAAAGAAGCATGAGAGCCCGATATTATAAATTTACCTTTCTATACCCATGAACTGTATTAATTTAAAAAATTAGAAATTTAGTACTCACCTGTTTCTTGATAAATCACAATGATCAGAGGGAAAAAAACGCTTGAATCAAAAGTGAGAAATTGTGAAAAATAACAAAATAGCCGAAAGCTGAAATAAAATAATGTTTTTCAAAGTTGAGAGAAGCAAACCACGCCTTTAAATAAGCCTACGACTGGATAAATCGAACCGGATAGAACTAACTAATATATAAACTTAAATATTTAATATTAAAGATCTGTTAGCAAATTTAAGACATGCGTTTGAAGTCTATTTTTTAACTTTTGAATAGCTAGAAAGGATAATATAGTAACATTTATTATAAAAATTTTACATGGATAATATTTTTATATTCATTTTCTTTAAAAAAAATGCATCCAGTCTTTGATACGATTTTCCATTGTTTTGAAAAACAAGTAAGACACGGAAAATCGTAAGTATGTAATCGATTCTGGATTAACCCAAATATGAAAAAAAACAATTTGATAAGTACTCATTTTTTAATTAGCATTTTCAATTTAGTTGAAGGAAAAATTCGTGAAATATGTGCCAATTTAAAAACCATTAGACAAACTCAACAAGAAAGTAAAAGTTCAAGCAGGTTTGGATGAACAAGGATTGAAATAGACATCCGTGGTAAGTGAATCTTCCCAAAAAGAAACCTATTTGAGATTATGCCCCGGCTTCTTGTATTGAACTTTCAGAGAATTCATCACCGAGTTGACAAATTGAACAATGTAGTTTAGCGGTTTCTGATGACAAAGTGCCATTGTCACGGATGACTATCCAGCGCCGGGTGGTTGATTAATCCAACGACGTTTGCGTGACAAGCTTGCCATTTGCAAGTATTTTTCAATTGCCTTAGATGAGAGCACGGATAACGTTGACACAGCATAGCTTTTGGTTTTTGTTCGTGCGGTGGATGAAAACTTTAAATTAACTCAGGAATTAGCAGGAATGGCCTCACTACGTGGACGTACGACTGGTGCAGATATTTTTGGAGGAGTGAAATCTGTTCTTGACGTTCATTGGCCAAAGCTCTGTAGTGTTACTACTGACGGTGCACCCGCCATGACTGGTAAAGAATTAGGACTTGTTGCTCATCTGCGATCACATTTGCGAGACTTAGAATTCCAACAGACACCATCCACGCATAGCACTGCATCATGCATCAAGAGTCACTGTGTACACGAGTCATTAATTTTGATAATGTTATGAAATTTTTTTTTAATCAGTGAACTTCATATGAGCAA
Source organism: Piscicola geometra (assembly GCA_943735955.1). Taxonomy (NCBI): domain Eukaryota; kingdom Metazoa; phylum Annelida; class Clitellata; order Hirudinida; family Piscicolidae; genus Piscicola; species Piscicola geometra. The sequence continues at coordinate 5,188,595 of OX030963.1, forward strand.
AAGGACTTAACCATCGACAATTCAGATCATTTCTTGAAAGCATTGAGTCAGAATATCGTGACATACCATATCACACTTATGTAAGGTGGTTGAGTCGAGGAAAAGTTCTAACTAGGTTTGTTGAGTTACGAAAGGAAATCTGTGAACTCCTTGTTACCAAAGGCAAAGATACAGCTGTTTTAACCAACAAATAGTGGTTGGCAGACTTAGCATTTTTGGCAGACATAACAGAACACTTAAATAAATTGAATCTGCGTCTTCAAGGCAAAGATCACCACATCTTTTATGTGCCAAGAGCTGCTATCATTCACGTTGAAGCTACGGCTGTTTTGTTCGAATCTGCAATCTGTTAATTTATGTCATTTTCCTATTTTTTCAGCTTTTCAGAAGGAATGCCAGTGTGACTTCAATAAATACCACGACAGTTGTGAAGCGTTACTAAAGGAATTTAATGAACGTTTTGATGCATTCAGGGAGCATAAGGATTTATTCAACTTCTTTCGTGACCCTTTCTCTTGTGCTGTAGAATCCGTACCTGAGCAATGTCAGTTAGAAGTCATTGATCTTCAATGTTCACCAGAATTAAAGTTTGCGTTTCAGAATAACTCTATTTTAACTTTTTATGGAAGTCTTAGTTCAGTTAAATATGGAGGGATCGAAGATTTGGCTTGCCGAATCTTGTCTGAATTTGGCAGCACATACGTGTGTGAACAAACGTTTTCAGTCATGAACACAAATAAAAATAAACTGAGATCATCTTTGACCGATGATAATCTTTGTTCGATTTTGAGGCTTGTATCAACAGAACTCGAACCCAATATGTTGTTGCAACCATTCAGGCTCAGCCTTCTCATTAAAATACTAACATTTAGTTATTCATACATTTTTAAATAACGTTATTTTTTTTGTTATGACATTTATTAAAAACTTGCATTCTTTGAGTTTTTTTAAATTTAGTTATTCATACATGTTTAAATAACGTTTTTTTTTCATGACATTCATTAAAAATTTTCATTCTTTGAGGTGTTTTATTGTGTCATCTATGTGCACGCTGATGCGGCCCTTAGCGCCCAGGGACTCAGTAATTTAGGCCCTCAGACTGAAAAAGGTTGTGCACCTCTGCTATAAAACAATAATTTTTATAATGGATAATAGAAATTCATGTGTTTCTATTTGTGTGTGCGTGTCTGTGTTTTTGCGCTTGTGTAAGCATGAGTAAGTGCGTCTGTTTTTAATTATTCCAATTCTAATGTGTACAAACATTTAGAAAATCACAACTTTTCCGCAAACTCAAATAAATAATTGAATCAATGAAAAAACTGTTTAAGTGTTCATGATTATAAAAAAATTCTTTTAGTCTTTAGTCTTTATAGTGCCTTTGTCTCGACACTTCATATCTTTTTCTTTTTCATCTCCCCCTTTCTCTTCTCTCCCTCTGTCTCCAGATCGCACTCACACTTCTCAGCACCACTTCTTCCATCCTCCGATCCTCCTCCTGGTAACCAAGGACCCCTTCCATCGGGTCCTGTTTTCCACGCTCCCTTTTCCAAACCGTCATCCATTCTTCTCTCCACTCTTCATACAATCCAAACTCCAGCAAAACGTGCGTCTCATTCTCTTCCTCCCCACAAAAACACTTTCTATCCTGCTTCTCATACTTCCAGCGCACAATCACATTATTCCTTACCATCAAGCTATCCCCCAGACCTTTTCGAAGGGTCTCACAATTTTTCGAAAATCGATGAGTTTTTTTGGTGGGGGGGGGGGGGGGTAATCAATTTTTCAATATGCCATAGGACAATGATAATTTCTCTGGATGGCCATCGGGTCTTTATCTCACAAAACATTTCATATATCAACACAGAAAATAGAGATCCCACCAAAATAAAACTAACATGTCACAAATTCTGAGAAGAAATAGTGCACCACTAGACCTTAACTACACTTTTAAATCTTCACACTTTTCATATGTAAATTTTTTCAGCCATGACACAGTATATAAAGAATAACGCAGATAGACAAAATAACTATCGAGCATTTAGAATTATCCAACCTTCATGGAAAGAATGCTGAAACTGTGCAAAGACAGCTCAAAATCACATCAACACATCAAGTTTACGTGTGGATCAGTCTGATCTTATTTCATGTATCGAACTGCAAGAACTCTTTTGAACCACAAGCCTTCAGCCCGAGTTGCACTATATGCTCGATGTTGCTCTGACTCTGCCAGTTACTTCATAAGATGCAGGAAGAGCATTTTCTAAATTTCGGCTTATAAAATTTCATCTTAGGACGACTGTGTCTGCTCGTCGTTTGCCAAGCTTGTTTGAAAATATTTGCTACCAAAACCGCTACTGCACATCTTCCAGTAAATGAAATGGTGAAAAGATTTTCACAAACTGATCGAAAAAATTTTTTGTAACTGAGAACACATCAAAATTTAGTTGAAACTAAATATTTTAACAAAAATTATAGACTTAATTATCAAACCTATTTTTTTACTTTTGACCTTAGTTTAAAAAATGATAACGTAACTCTAAGAATACTATGCAACTTAGTTTGTAGTTTTTCTTTTGTATCATTAATAAACTATCTAAATTCTTTATCAATTATAATTGGTAGTTTTTATTTAGGCCATTTACCGCCGCTACCCGAAAAAAAAGTTAACATGAATTTTACATCTAGACTTGCATTATATGGTTATAATAACAACTCAAGCAAAACTGAAAACAATTATTTCATAAGTTTTAATGGGGCAAAATGTTGCGAAAACGCAGCGCGAGCGGGAAGTGTGACAGTGTGCAGTAAGAAATCATGAATAAATTGCTTCAAACCACATTTATTAAAACAGAAATAAATTTCAATTGCAAATAGTTCAATAAAATTATGACTTCTAATTATTTTATTAGTTATATTAATAATAATTATTTTTATTTTTATTACAACAAAGCAAATTATTTAACGTGAATTATAACAGCACTCAAACTGTCGTGCTGTTTCAAAGACGACATTGACGACGAATGTAATCTTTATTTTAATTTTATAATCAACCTATGAGAGGTTAAAAATTATATTTTCTTCAATAAAAGCTTCAAGTGTGAAGCATTTGCGATTTAATAAAATTTTTCAAAATTTTAAAATCAACATTTATCTACAAAATTCAACTTTTAATTATAATTTTATAAATTTCATAATACATTAACATTAAAATAATAATTTTATTATTTTCATAATAACTATTGTAATGAATGACTAGGCTTATTAAAAATCATATGAAATCATATTACGTCAAAGTTGCGAAAACGCCCCATTGATTTTTAAAAGCATTGAAAACGTTTTACAAGTTATTTTGAATATTTAAAAAATTAAATCAAGTATTAACTATCTTTTCACCCTGAAATTAAGACTCAATTTGTATAAAAATACTAAAATTGAACGAAAAAATTGAAACATTATCAAAGCGAGGAAAGATTGTTTTGAGAAATTTTAAAAGCGAACAGGAAATAAAAGATTATAAATAATAAAATGAAAAAATTTGAAATTTAATTTCTGAAATTAAAATTTAAAATTTATTGTACAAAATATGTGAAAAAACTCGGTATTAAAACAGCAAGAAAATATAAAAATTGATGTTGCAAAACGCAACAGTTGCGGTAAATAATTATTTTTTTCATACTAAAGTTGAGCCCCCCTCCAGCATTTTTGGCTGGTTGCGCCCCTGTCTGAGAGTAACGGACATGAGCTGATTTGTTGAATTTTCTCTCTGATATCCTGGAGTGGTGGTGGAAGGGCGAGAGTTTCGGAGGTTGTGTAAAGTTGGTGGTAATTTAATTGTTTCATGCATTCAATTTTTATGTAATTTAATCAATCAATCATTCAGAAAGGTTTATATAGCGCTTTCATATGAATTGGTTAAATAAAACAGGTTTTTAGACCCCGTAAAATATATGTATATTTATCAACTTAAAAAGGAAACAATCAACCTAAATAATGAATTTTATCACCTCTTACATCCAACCTCATCTACATCACCATAATTATCATTGCCAAACAGTATCATTAGCAAATATCACCACAGTACCATCATCATTCTACAGCATCATCACTCTCACAAAAACATAATAGAAGAAAAATTCACTGAGTTTAAATGAAAGAAGAAATAAACACTTTTTGTTTGTTTTCTTGTATCACTACAACCCTATATCCCATCTTCTCAAAGAGTGTGGTGATATTTCTCTCATCTACTTCACTACACTCCTTTTTGTGGCGTATGTTCAATATATACACCACACCCCTTGGAATGGTGAAACAAGGGTAGCATTCTCCATTTGCAACCATCTGTGAAATTAAAAGTTTCATAATTAGTTCTTTAATCATGGAGTCTTGATAGAAGCGGGTGGTTGGAATAGTAGTAGTATTAGTAGTATTAGTAGTAGTAGTAGTAGTAGTAGTAGTAGTAGTAGTAGTAGTAGTAGTAGTAGTAGTAGTAGTAGTAGTAGTAGTAGTAGTAGTAGTAGTAGTAGTAGTAGTAGTAGTAGTAGTAGTAGTAGTAGTAGTAGTAGTAGTAGTAGTAGTAGTAGTAGTAGTAGTAGTAGTAGTAGTAGTAGTAGTAGTAGTAGTAGTAGTAGTAGTAGTAGTAGTAGTAGTAGTAGTAGTAGTAGTAGTAGTAGTAGTAGTAGTAGTAGTAGTAGTAGTAGTAGTAGTAGTAGTAGTAGTAGTAGTAGTAGTAGTAGTAGTAGTAGTAGTAGTAGTAGTAGTAGTAGTAGTAGTAGTAGTAGTAGTAGTAGTAGTAGTAGTAGTAGTAGTAGTAGTAGTAGTAGTAGTAGTAGTAGTAGTAGTAGTAGTAGTAGTAGTAGTAGTAGTAGTAGTAGTAGTAGTAGTAGTAGTAGTAGTAGTAGTAGTAGTAGTAGTAGTAGTAGTAGTAGTAGTAGTAGTAGTAGTAGTAGTAGTAGTAGTAGTAGTAGTAGTAGTAGTAGTAGTAGTAGTAGTAGTAGTAGTAGTAGTAGTAGTAGTAGTAGTAGTAGTAGTAGTAGTAGTAGTAGTAGTAGTAGTAGTAGTATTAGTAGTAGTAGTAGTAGTAGTAGTAGTAGAAATATTTCAAGAGAAATCATCAAGTGTAAACATACATTAACAGTCGGTTTCTTCACATTGTAGTTAATTTCAAAATCAATGTAGCGTACACCGTCTTCCAATTGGTTAATTAAATTTATTTAGGCCGGTAATTAGCCATAATTTATATTCTAATTACAATTAGTGCTATATTAAATAAACATCATTATTGTAAAATAATAGATTTATTTTCTGATAATTATATTTTTTGGAGTTTTAACAAATTTTTCAATTTTTAAATAATTTTCAAGACATTTGTTTAATTAAAAATAGTTTCTATTCATTTTGCCGAAATAATATTAAATCATTCATTTTATTTAAGAATAATTATTTTAGATATGAATTTGTCATTAACTCACTCATAACACAATCCATTATTTCCTTCTTCAACCCGTCTTCTTGGGTATCGTGAAAATGAGCTTCTTAATTGTCTTAACTGTTTTATATATTCATTATGATTTTTGAAATAATATAAATTAATAATTTAAAATAAAATTAAGTAAGTTTTTATTATGGAAAAATCTCTAAAATAAAACTTTATAGTTTATTGATAAAATAAACATAAAAAGTGTGTACATGTATGTGTTGTGTGTGTGCGTGGTTGTGTGTGTGTATGTTTGAGGTCGGACATGGACGATCTTTTATGCCCGTTCTCGGTGGGCATTCAGAATTTTGATTCCCATCCCGTTCCCGCAACTCGTTTTCCAGTCCCGACCCGTTCCCGAAACTTTTTGATCCGGTCCCGACCTATTCCCAAAATATATTTATTTATTTATTTTTGCTGCCATTTTCACCGGCCCCAAACTTGCTAGTCCTAACACTCCTTGAAATGTATTATTTGAAAGTCAGAAAATATTTCTTTTAAAAAAATAAAAAAACACGATTTAAATTTCAAATATTTATTGAAATGGAAGTTAATCATTGTTTTTGAGTAATTCAATCAAGTCTTCATTGCTTTTCACACGGGTTTAACCGTCAAGAGTTTCAGCTTTCAAATTAAGGGATCTTGGGGTCTGAAGTTAAACGACCAATGTTGAAAAATTCCTTTCACAGTTATTATAAAAAAAATTTTTGCTACTTCTTGTACTTTTGAAAAAATTTTCATTTTACTTTAATAAAATAAAACATCTTTATAATCTTAAATTTTGGTGTGACGTAATTGTGAATACTTGTACAATTCATCTTCTGAATTTTTTCCCTCGTTCATTAATATTAATTCCTCAGTAATGTTAGAATTCTGTTTTTTGACAACATTCCTATTCTCCACAACTGCACAAATATAAGTATTCGTATACTTTGACAGTATAATAATTTTAGAATTTTTACGTTATAAAAACTAACATAATTGGTCTAAATAACCATAATTTGTTTTTTTCTCAACGGCACTGCAGCTTGGTTTGGCTGTATAAAATAGAATTAAATTTTCTCAAATGAAAGTCTTGGTATTTATTTCTTTTTCTATCCCAAACTCTTTTCTTATTATTCATCTATACTGGGGAAGCAACATACATTCCGTCATATGGATAGGATCAATGGGCATCTTTTCTTTTGTCGAAATGATCAACCGAGCAATCAACTGGAAATTAATAATTCAAATGAAAAGTATTAATTTATAAAATAAAAATAATCTAACTGACCAGTTTGATTTCATCTGACAAGCTTTCATTATCACCCATTTGTTCTAATCTTTCTAATTTTTACTCACCATAACAACCTCAAATTTAATGTTGGAGATTTCAAGATTGACAAGGTGGCTTCGTTATACATTTCAATTGCATGCAATACTTATTTTGAGTACGGAGTATCGATGAAATAGAAATTTACATACTTAGAAGTTTGCTGATGTATAATTGTTAAAGAATCCCATCCCCAATAACTTTTATTCCCGTTTTTCCCGTTCCCGATTTAAAAGTTGATTCCCGTTCCCGTTCCCGTCCCGAAAACCTATTCCCGGATCCCGACTTTCCCGTCCCGTAAAATATCATTTTTACAAAATTGTAAAATATCATTTTTACAAAATTGTAAAATATCATTTTTACAAAATTGTAAAATATCATTTTTACAAAATTGTAAAATATCATTTTTACAAAATTGTAAAATATCATTTTTACAAAATTGTAAAATATCATTTTTACAAAATTGTAAAATATCATTTTTACAAAATTGTAAAATATCATTTTTACAAAATTGTAAAATATCATTTTTACAAAATTGTAAAATATCATTTTTACAAAATTGTAAAATATCATTTTTACAAAATTGTAAAATATCATTTTTACAAAATTGTAAAATATCATTTTTACAAAATTGTAAAATATCATTTTTACAAAATTGTAAAATATCATTTTTACAAAATTGTAAAATATCATTTTTACAAAATTGTAAAATATCATTTTTACAAAATTGTAAAATATCATTTTTACAAAATTGTAAAATATCATTTTTACAAAATTGTAAAATATCATTTTTACAAAATTGTAAAATATCATTTTTACAAAATTGTAAAATATCATTTTTACAAAATTGTAAAATATCATTTTTACAAAATTGTAAAATATCATTTTTACAAAATTGTAAAATATCATTTTTACAAAATTGTAAAATATCATTTTTACAAAATTGTAAAATATCATTTTTACAAAATTGTAAAATATCATTTTTACAAAATTGTAAAATATCATTTTTACAAAATTGTAAAATATCATTTTTACAAAATTGTAAAATATCATTTTTACAAAATTGTAAAATATCATTTTTACAAAATTGTAAAATATCATTTTTACAAAATTGTAAAATATCATTTTTACAAAATTGTAAAATATCATTTTTACAAAATTGTAAAATATCATTTTTACAAAATTGTAAAATATCATTTTTACAAAATTGTAAAATATCATTTTTACAAAATTGTAAAATATCATTTTTACAAAATTGTAAAATATCATTTTTACAAAATTGTAAAATATCATTTTTACAAAATTGTAAAATATCATTTTTACAAAATTGTAAAATATCATTTTTACAAAATTGTAAAATATCATTTTTACAAAATTGTAAAATATCATTTTTACAAAATTGTAAAATATCATTTTTACAAAATTGTAAAATATCATTTTTACAAAATTGTAAAATATCATTTTTACAAAATTGTAATATATCATTTTTACAAAATTGTGAAATATCATTTTTACAAAATTGTAAAATATCATTTTTACAAAATTGTAAAATATCATTTTTACAAAATTGTAAAATATCATTTTTACGAAATTGTAAAATATCATTTTTACAAAATTTTCAAATATCATTTTCACAAAATGTTAAAATACTTTTCTATTGGTTTAAAATGAAACTTTAAAAAACCAAAATGGATTTTTCTAAGTTAGTTTCACAAATATTAAAGTGAATGAATTCATTGTCTGAACTATTTTGTTATTTTTAGCATTTATTGTTATGATGTGGTTTCTTCAAAGTTATTTGTGATGATTTCATAACTAATACTGTAAAATACCAGATATTTCCTACATCCTCAATATTCGTACACCCTCTTTTTTCGAAACATCGTACATTAATTTAAAAAAAACTAGAATGTCTATGGTCGTAACTATGACAAATAATAACAATTCTCGTAACTGAATTATAATAATATTTTCATATTATTTTTGAACTTTTAAAAAATTACAAATATAATCATTAAAAAGTTTAAAAAATTATTAAATTATTATATTTCGTTACCAAAATAACGGAATTTTTTTCTAACTTAAACTAATTTATCAAAATTATTTTTTTTCACTTGACTTCAGATTTTCGATTTAGAGTTTTTGATAATTTGTTGAAAAAATATCTCAAACTTCGTTCATTTAAAAAAGAACAATTAATTAAAAGTGTATGAAGGTATTGGTATTTTAGGGTACTTCAAAGATGTTTTTTTAAACCTTTAGAATCAATGAGTCTTTCATTAAAAGGTTGTTTAATCACACGTTTTTCAAAAAAGTTAATTTTTTTGAGTGATAGTTATAATATTTAAAATACCAATTTATTTATTTATTTCAAAAATAGTGTTATTTAAAGCTATAGTTGGAAAAAATGGGAGGCTTCAAGTTTACTATACCATAAACTCCATGTATGTGGCGCGCTAGCTTTTAAAACTAAATTTTATAAGTGAAAAAAAGCGTCTTATACTTGGTGTTTTATGGTATTCTTGGATTAGGTCTATCTTTATATGAAATAAAAATCAACGCTGTCTCTAAGTTTGTTTATACTCAGGTATCGTGGAATTATCCTTTAATTAACTAGATCAATAGTTTTTAAACTTTTTGAACTACTTGCAAATTTATTATAGTCCTCACCACCCACTAAACCAAAAACAAAAACGGAGAAACAATGAATTAAATACAAAATGGTCAATTGTTTGTTGATTATCTTAAAATTATAATTTGGCGATTTTCTTTGTTAATTTAAAGAAGAAAAAAAAAGTTTAAAAATATGGCTAATAAAAAATAATTAATTTTTTTTCTCAAACATTCGGTATTTTGTTTTTTGTGTCCTTTTTCTTAATATCTTATCCTTCCTTTATATATAATTAAATTTTTTTCATTAATTTCTTATCTACTTATTAATTTTTAACAAATTATGTATGTTCCATTATTGGAACAGTTAGTATGTACAGGGGGTGTCAAACTTGCATTTAAGTTATAAATGTTCATTTTATTTTAGAGACTGACCGAAACTGATATTTTTATTCGGGCGAAACCGAAATTAAGCTGAAGTTGAAAGCACGTTTTCGGCTGAAACAGAAAATAATCCGAAACCGAAACTAAGAAAAAAGAAAATTTCGGCGCTGAAACCGAAACCAAACCAAATTTCGGCTGGTCTATATTTTATTTGTTATGCAGAGAATAAAAAATGGAGAAAAAAAGATAAATTTACCGAAATTAGACCTCAAATTGTGTGCTAAATCAAAATTTTTTTAATGATTCTAATGTGAAAAGCGTTAAAATAAACATAATAAAAGATTCAAGCAAAACTGGTTTAAAATTAATTCGAGATTTTATGTCAGTAAAATTGATTAACACAATTTTGACTTTATATTAGTGTCATTGAAGAATTTCCTAATCAACGTCGGTGGATATTCAAGACGCACACTGATCCAAAATCCACAAATTTACTTTTTGAAAACTTTCAAACTTTTAAACCATTTTCATTTTATAAATCAATTAAGTTACCATCAAACGTTGTGTTGAGCAGATTTTTTTCATGAAGGCTTTCTTATCTATTATTTTCCAGCACGTGGATCTTTTTCATCAGAAATTATTCTGATGAATATTCAGAAGAACCTTAAATTAATTTTTCACTGTAACAGTTAGCAATAACCTTTATTCTCAGAATTGTTTTCATTTTCTATTGCTTCTGAAAATGCTGAAAATACATGAAATCTTTTTTCCCATGTTAGTCAGCCACTCAACAATCTTCTTCCGAAATGCAAAGATCCAATTAATAATACATATCGGTACTTTTTCCTCACACTGACAAATTAAATTCTTCAAAAATACTGGAAGCATCTTAAAAGTGTGGTATAAGATAGATATTGTTGGAGCTAAAATCATCCATCAGACCAAGCACTTTCTTAGATATAGTTTTCTTCTTTTACAACATTATTAATGGCATGGTGAAGCTTATTTGTTTGCTAATAGTATCTATTGGTGAATAAACTAATAATCAGACTTAGATTTGGAAGCTACAACTTTTATTCGTGCAGTAAGTTCTTAGTGTTTACCCGTCATGGAAGCTGCAACATCTGTGCATACACCAAATCAATTTTCTTCGCAATGAAATAATGATTTCATTATATGATTATATTCATTCAAAACCATTAAAATGTCATCACTTATTGTCTGCTGAAGAAACTCCACACAAACCATCACGTCTTCAATAATGTCACTGTTAGCTTCAAATCAATTGTAAAACAATAGGAATAGCTCTGTTGGAAAAATCTCTGGATTCGTCAAGCTAAATGGCATAACACTTCTGACCTTTTTCAATAAACTTTTTTTCATTTGTTGAGCTATTTCATCATTTCTTTAGCACTAAATTAATTAATAAAAAATTTAATTAGTGTAAAAAGTGTATATTATATAATACATTTCGCGTACCACCACTTAAGAAACCCTGAACTAGATAAAGGAATCCCATGATAAATGAATGAGTGAATGGATGAATAAATAAAATTGCCGAAAGACTCACCTTCATGAGGGATTCTGTCCTCAGGTTTGACTGTGGTCTTAGGCTCCTTTGACATACTGCCAGTATCTAGGATAATGTCGATGGTGATGGTGGTAAAAATAGCTATTTCAGTGATAAATAATAAGTTACGGAGATTTAAATGGCTGGCATTACGGGCGCCATTTTTAAAGATTGATTTTAAATTTCTCATTTACGCAGCATATAGTAACAATCATGGGGGGCGGAGCAGGGTCCACCACGGCCCACCCAATATTTAGAGCTAATGTCCCACCCAAAAATCAATTGTGATAATCATTTGGGAAACTAACTTATTAAATTTGTTGAACTATTTTATTAGAAACTAATTTTTTTTAAACATATTTTTTAACTAAACCATATATTTGTATACTTTTCCTGTAATTAAAAAAATGGGTAACTATTATATACCAAAAATTTTGTTAACTATTTGCCCATCACATTGAAAGGGTGGCTGAGTCGGTAACGTCTTTCGGCTTGACCAATCATGCAAGGTCCTAGATTCAAGTGCACCCAATGCCCTAGTAGCCCAAAGGCGCAAATGAAAATATGCAGCCTAAGTGGCCTGGAAGCCCGTTCGGGTTTTACGCTACTATAATAATGCTCGTCATTATTATTATTATTATTATTATTATCATCACTGATGCTGACGTAGAATAATTTTTGCTATGGACGCTCGGCGAAGAGCTATATTAAATTTTGTTTAAACTATGAAGCGTTTCTTCATGCAATTCACTCAACCGAAAATACAAATTAAACAAGTTGAAAACGTTTTATCGTCTGATGTTATTATGGACGAAGTTGATACCAACGACTTCACTGATTGTCCAGATGATATGTTGTTAAGCGAGGCTGCTCGTGATTACAGTGGACGACGTCGACAACGCAGGCAAAATGGTTCAGCAATCATCCATGCTTGCGCATATCACGTCAACGGAAAGTTCTGCTTTGCAGCTGGTGTCGTGAAATAGGCAACAAGTGCCTTGTTGGAGCATGCAAGGTCGAGTCCGCGTTCGTTGACAAGGGATTCATCAGCTTGAAAGACGGATCCATCAAACTGGATGAACACGCGGCGTCTTCTTCTCACAAGGCAGCGGCTGAATACGTGACTAATAAAAGCAAACCATCTGTTGCTACACAGCTAAGTTGTCAGCTGGCTAAAGAACAGCAAGTCAACCGAAATAGATTGGTCGTTCAGCTGAACAGCTTAATGTTCTTCATGCGACAAGGACTGGCAATTCGTCGTGGAAAAGAAGAAATAAACAACAATCTGCATCAATTAATTCAGATGATGACGAGCAATATCAGTGGTGATGCATCAACATCAGTTGGCCTACAAAAAAACATTCACCTAAGCCACGAAATTGTCAACAAACAATGCAATATCATCGGGAAAACGTTGTTACGGATGGTAATTGAGCGGTTTAATGCCAACAAAGCCATCAGCCAATTTACCATACTGGCAGATGAGACAAGGGATGTATCAGGGGCGGAACAACTATCAGTCTGTATTAGATGGACAAACATGATTTTAGCCGCCCAAGAAAATTTTTTAGGACTGTACAGCCTAAAAGGTTTTGGCCAGAAAGCGGAAATACTAGCGGCATGTCTGATTGACGTTATGACACGATGCTAACTGTCCTTCAGTGAGCTACATGGTCAAGGTTACGACGGAGCCAGTGCAATGTCCGGAGCGATTTTTGTTGTAGCTCAGCGGATGAAGGAACGCTCACCAAATGCTCATTTCGTCCATTGTCTGGCTCACTGTCTCAATCTAGCGGTAGCAGAATCGAGGAAATCTGTTCCATTTTTGAGCGGCACACTGGAGTTTGTTCAGCCTATCGTGACATTCATCCGCAATTCCGGTAAACGCACAGACATGTTGAAAGACGTGCAAAGTCAGTTTGTATACAATGAGTACGAGGAGCAACACGTCTCGGCTTCAGTGACTAAACTTCGACCACTGTCCCTACTAGGTAGACCGTACGAGCGTCAGCAATAAACAGCGTAATTTGCAACTATGAGCGGAAACATATTTTAAATGTTCAGTTGCTCATTGTCTGTTTGCATTAACTGACTCGTTTGCTACGGTCATTCAGAGTCCTACTATGACATTCTCAGAAGGGATGCGCTGTAAACGTCACGTGTAAAGGAATCAAGTTGAAATAATGTTCGATGCCGCTGTGAATGTAGCAAAGAGGATGGATCTGGAAGACATAAAATTGTCTCGTCGACGACGTGTTCCTGTCAGTATTGTAGAAGGTGTGTACTGTTTTAAGTTTTATTTGGTTTTTTTTCTGTATGTATATCATTTTAATTTTGGTTGCTGATACATTTTATTTAACATCTCTCTTTCTCTTTAACTATATCTTTATGATGTATTTTATGCACAGGTGACGGTGAACAGTTTCAGTTTGATGATATAAAAGCATTCCAGCGTTATCATTATTACGAGGCTGTAGATTCGCTATATAACACGATCAGCTGGCGTCTTGACGACCAATCCTTAAGACCAGCCAGCACACTAGAACAGTTGCTTCGATCAGCTACGGTGGGCCTGCAGATAGACAATAACTTGCTGGAAGAAGTCGTTTGTCTTCACCCACATCTCAACCGCATCAATCTCAAAAGTGAACTCGCTCTTCTGTCACATAACAACATCGCAGATAACATTCCGGCAATTATTGCCTGGTTTAACGATGCAAATGCCGATGCGAGACGTGACACCCAGCAGTGGCAACCCTGGTCAGGCTTCCTAGCACCACTTCGTCATGTGAACGTTCGTTCTTCGGACTGTGACGACTTAAAACGTATATATGATCGGCAATGGGACAGGAAAGACTGAATTCAATCATGATGTCAAATTTGCACCTTGACTTGATGGACAGAATTAACATTCACTCTATAATTCAATGTATTATTAATACATACATGAGTATACATAAAGCAAGTTTATTTGAAAACCTAAATATAGAAAGACACAAAGTCTGTAGACAAATCTGGATTAACCCACTTATTCATTTCTTAATTCGCCTAATTAAAGAAATTACGTCTAATTTTGATTTGTATAATAAGATTTGTCTTTAAATAATCTATCATTATATTTTTCTTAAGTTAAATAAATATTAAGTGAGAAGCCAGAAAACTCGAGGCAAAGCTTTAAATTTAGTTATTCGGGAATCAAAAATGATCGTTTTTACTTAAGAAAGTTATTGAAAAATTATAAGTTATACTCAATAAAATTCTTTAAGTGTACATGCTTACGACTTAACACAAAATTGTTTAAGTCAGCAAATCTTCTATTTTTTTGTCTGCTACAAATTCGATTGCATTAGTACAGGATACTTCGTTCAAATAACTTAATTTGTTTTATTGATTTTTAAGTGAATATTTTAATTAAATTAAAAGTTTTAAAGATTTATTATTTGTAATTAATAGCATTTATTATTTTTATCAACTTTTAGACTTCCTTATTTTACATTGACTTTTCCTGGTTCTATGTGTGAAGCCCTTGGCATCTCATATCAAAATATTAACCCATTAACGCATGACTCAAAGGAATTAATTAATTTTTCTACAGTTTATTGAAAAACTGATTCTAAAAAATAAAATCAAAAAATAAGTCTGAAATATTTTATGCAAAAAAAGTTATGATGAAAATAAAAAATGTCCTTAAAAAAGGACACTATGCATTGCTACTCACGGTAATCACGATTCGTGGTAGATGCTGAAGCACTCCAAATGTAAAGCTACATTACATTTAAGGCATTTCTTTTCCACTTTCTTTCCACATTACTTGCATCTTTTTTGGCCATCTTCAATTTTACCAATAAAATGATCTTTTCCATCGTATCGGACCTCTGCAACACGCTTTTAGCTAACTTCATGGATTTTTTTTTTCTTTTTTGATCTGTTTGAAACCATATGAAAAAATTATAAGTATTTCAGTATAACATGGAGTGTCTTTTGGTAAGCATTTTATTAGTTTAGATACCACTGATCCACCAAGTCCTAATTCGCTATTGAACTCTTCCGAGGCTCCTTGATACGGGTAATAGGTTACCCAATACCCAAGCCTATTATTTAGACACCAAACTTTATATCCAAACCTTATGGGTTTTCCTCTGATAAACTGTTTTGATGAATGCCTTCCATAATATGGCACCATTGATTCCTCAATCGCCAAATGACATTCTTTGGGCCAAAATTTGAGAAATCTTTCATTCATAGCATCAAATAATGGACGCACTTTGGCCATCTTGTCTAACTTATTAATTTTCTTATTGTCATTGCAATGCAAATATCTTAATAACTCTTCAAATCTGTTCACAGTCATAGCATTGCTTACAGCTAGATTGTGTACATCGTCGCTCTGTTCCCAGTACATCCTGCGCTTTGCCAAAGGAACATAACCTGAAAGCATGAGTAAAGCCAGCACCACTCTATATTCATTTTCAGTAGCATTCAGCTGTTTTAGTTTTTGGCTGTCATATAAATTTGACATGTCTGTTATTAGCTTGATGACTGGTACATCCAAAAATAAATTAAACAATGTGAGAGGAAACATTTTTTCTAAAATTGGTTTGTCCTCGGAACTATTATCTGCCAATAATCCAATTTTTTTAGCTGGCCTTTTTACAGCAGTTTCTTTTCTACTTATAGTGGTTTTCTCTTCCCCGATTTTGGAAATTACTATTTCTGCTTCTGCATTTAGCTGGTTTCTTGAAAAATTATCTAGGGTACCTTCACCATCCTCGGGTTCACTATCCTCATCAGAGCAGTTTGGGTCAGTAGAAGGAATCATGACTATATCTGCTGAAAAGAAATCATTGTCATCTTCCAAAATACTAATGACTTCATGAAGAGCGAATCTGAAAATAATTGTTTTTACCATCTGTATTACTGCATAGTGTCCTTAAAAAAGGACACTCAATAAAACACAGTTTTTGAAAATAATATTACATGTAAAATGAAATTTATTTTAAAATAAGATATAAGAATGAATAACAATGGAATAATATTATAAATCATAAATGGTAGACATTAAATAAAATTATAACTAACTTTTTTTCATGAGCCATGACAAAAACACAAAAAATTTAGTTATCGCCTTGAAAAATCAGAATATCGAAACAATTTATCAATTTCAAATCACACAAAATTTTTTTTTAAAGACTTCAGTTTATATAAGACAGGATTAGTTGCAAAGATAATAAATATAATCAAGATAACTATTATAAAAAAAACTTGTTATTGCTGTCCTTAAAAAAGGACAGTATGCGTTAATATTACAACAAGATTACAACAAGAAAATTCTTAGTCCCTAACTCTAGTATTTCTAAAAGACATTTGCTTATTGAAGAACATGAAACTATTAAAAAACTATATGGTAGGTATAATCCTTTTTTAAATGAAAAATTTATTAAATATTAGTTTCTCTTTGCATATTTAATAAACGTATTTAAACAGTTTTTTTCATTCCTTGAAAACATTGTTAATAGATGTAAGGCTGTATTATTTTAATTTTAGATTCTTCAGAAACAAAAAGCTAATTATTTTAAATCTTACAAAAGTATATAATAATTAATAAGAAAAAACTGAAGAGAAGTTGATTTCTTCCATAAGTGAAGCTTTTTAAATGTTAATAAATTTGTCATTTTTAAAGATATTATTCTTTTAACTTTTAATTCTGATTTATATTAAATAAAATAAAACTAGTGATTTTCAACAATATAAAAAGAAAAAAACAAAAGTTATGACAAAAAAACAATTTTCTGTCTTGTGAGGGGACGGTGAATTGCTTATAGATTATGATGTAAAAACGGCACAGAATATGTGCTCTTTTTATATTTTAAAACAGGTAGAACTGTTTTTTGAAAAAATTATTACAACTTGGTTAACGTATTTAAAATCAGTAAATCAAAATCTACAATTTAAACATTTAAATTTTTAAAAATGAACAAGTATCAAAAATCGATTGGGGTTGCTAATATAATACATTTGGCGGACCACCACTTAAGAAACCCTGAACTAGATAAGAGAATCTCATGATAAATGAATGAGTGAATGGATGAATGAATAAAATTGCTGGAAGACTCACCTTCATGAGGGATTCTGTCTTCAGGTTTGACTGTGGTCTTAGGCTCCTTTGACATACTGCCAGTATATAAGATAATGTCGATGGTGATGGTAATGGTGGTGATTTTGATGATTATGATGGTGATGATAGTTATAATATTAGTATTATGGTAATATTGATGATAACATAATAACACTTTTCAGTATTCTTCGAAGTTTTCACTCGCTCACAGCTTTCACAGACCCACTAACTTTCCAAAGCTGATTGTGCTATTTTGTAGCACTAAGTTTAAAAAACTATTGATTTCTTTGAAATATCTTATTATAGATTCTTCGGGTTTCAAATCAGATGCCTGTATGAATCTCAAGCTTCCCCATTATAAACCCTGGCATCATCCTTATTTTCGACCTTTATGAATGTGTGTCTGTGTTTCAGTGTATGTATAAAGTGATATATTCTCAAGATGAGTGATTAACTTTTTTATGACATAAATGACTAATTGGGAAAAATTATTTCATCCGTTATAAGGAATTCATTAATTAAACCATGGGCGGCGATCCTGGGGTGGTCCTGGGGTTCGGACTTTTTATAGTGAGGGAGTCTGCCTTAATGTGGACCCCCTCTCACTTTTTTCAATAATTTTTCTTAAAACTTTTGTTTTGATGTTAGCATAATCGTCAGCCATGGCATTAAACAGAATGTTTATATAGTAATACATTGTGAGATTGTTTAGTTATAGTGATGACTGTCTAAAACTGACTATTATTTGTTTACTTAAATATTGGTATCAAAACAGAAGTATAAAAAATATTTTTAAGTTGGGGAAGGACCCCAGTACCCCTCCAGGATCGTCCATGCTGGGTAGAAGCCCCCAAGACTTGCAGCAGATCACCACCCCTGGTTCTTGATGTGAGGTTTGTTTTTAGAAAAAGCAAAAAGATTATGAAGATAAATGTTGAGTTTTATTATAGTGGCGTATAATCCGAACGAGCTTCCAGGCCACTTAGGTTGCATATTTTCATTTCTAACCAGTACAATAGAGAGAATATGCATAAATTCAATTCAATTCAATTCAATACAACGATGAGTAAGATTATAATGGCGTAAATCCGGAAGGGCTTCAAGACCACTTAGTTATGGAAAAGTAAATAATTATATTATTAATTTTTATTATTTCAAAATTATTATTAACCTTTAATAAATAGAATATAAATAAATAAATAAAATGAAGATAAAATTAGAAATCAAGAAATTGATGAATGGGAAAAATGAGCCGTAAATTTGTGGGTTATTGGTTTTTAGGGAACGGCTGAATGTCGCGGTCGAGCTCGGGGATTTGAGTCTATTGGGAAGACTATTCCAAAGAGTTGGCGCTGCAACAAAAAAGCTTCTTGCACTTGCATACTTGAATTTTTAGCTCTGTGCAACTACATCTCTTGACCTGGCAGACCGGAGTCTTTCCCTCTAGGGAAGACTTGCCCTCATGACAATGCTACTCGACAAATAATTTAAACACTCATTGGACAGACACTTGTGGATTAACAAGATTTTTTTGTATTCAAGTCTGTTTTTAACACGAAGCCAGTAGAGCTCATAGAGAACAGGGCTGATGTGATCACACTTTCTAGCACCTGTTATGAGCCTAGCTGTGGTGTTGATTATAGACTGAATTTTCTGCAGCTGCGTCATTGGCAACCCAGTAAAAATGATATTGCCATAGTCAGCAGAAGCCAAAATTCTCAGTGAGTCCTTGGATCGTATTTGGCGTAAAGAAGCAAAACAGGTTTGAGTCATCTTGTTGATGTGTGTCGTCATGGTGAGGTCTTTGTCGAGATAAACTCCTAGGTTTCTGACACTTTCAGAAGGCATTAGCTTATTCTGACAAATGCGAACCAGATCTTTGGGAGTGTAAACAGAGTTTCGACGGGATGAGAGCCAGATAACTTCAGTTTTGCTGGAGTTAAGTTTCAGTTGATTGGCACCCATCCAAGCAGCAATTTCGTCAATGCATGATGACACCCTTTCTTGCAGGTCAACTTGATGACCTTTAATGCAATGACGTAAATCTGGGTGTCATCAGCATACTGATGAAAAGCAAGCTCATGTCTAGCTGCTATTCTTTCTAAATCTCTAGTGTACAACGAGAACAGTAATGGACCAAGGACTGAACCTTGGGAGACTCCTACAGCGGAAACCGACGTGGTCAATTTTGTCCCACTTTTTCTTTTTTTTTTTTTGGTCTATACTATTCACAGCCTGACAGACGCATGCCATGTTACAATGGTTCTGAGAACCATGGTTCTTATGCGCCAAGGCGCCACTCCACACGACGTGCACATCTTTCAATGCATACGTCGCAAACACCGCATCCTATACACTAGGTATATGATAGTTCACGGTTGCTTCCAAGGATTCGAACTGGTAACCTTTAAGTTGCAAGTCCGACGTCTACCAACTAAGCCATCCCCGCTCCCAGCGGATGTCGAAACATCTGTCATTTAAGAAGTCCTTAAACCATTCTAACGCACAGTCAGAGAACCCATAGAAGATATGCAGTCTTCGGAGCAGTGTGGCATGATCTACCAGGTCAAAAGCTACCGATAGATCAAGCAAAACTAACAATGTAAGCTTACCTTCATATGCTGCCCTAACGATGTCTGAAAAGACCTTGGTAATAGCAGTTTCTGTCAAATGATGACGACGGTAAGCTGACTGCAAGAAAGGAAAAAAAAAGAGATTCTGCGAGGTAGTTGACTACTCTGTAGAGAACTAATCTTTTCATGAGTTTGGACAACACCCTCAAGTTTGAAATAGGCCTGTTGGACAAAGTTTCAGTGAGTTTAAGACTCGGCTTCTTAAGCAGTGGCGTGATGTAAGCCGACTTGAAAGACTTTGGAACTCTGCCTGCCAAAAAAAATCTGTTGAGTAAGCTCACTAAAAAAGAAACAATTATTCTAGATATCTCCTTCAACAGCCATGTAGGAACAGGGTCATTCGAGCACTGCTTATTTGGAAGCCCGTGATTAGTAATAAAATTACAGTTATAAAACTATATAATTTAATAGATAATATAAATTTTATCATTCAAAGGCCAATAAGTTGCTAGATAATATAAATGTTATC
Organism: Piscicola geometra; assembly: GCA_943735955.1. Taxonomy (NCBI): domain Eukaryota; kingdom Metazoa; phylum Annelida; class Clitellata; order Hirudinida; family Piscicolidae; genus Piscicola; species Piscicola geometra. The sequence goes on from OX030963.1 coordinate 5,209,161, forward strand.
ATTCAAGTGCGGATAGGCGAATATAAGTGTAGATTTTATATATATTTCAATTTCAAAAGTAAAAGTTTTTTAAACTTAATTTATAAGTTTTATTTATGATATTAAATATCTAAAAATTAATTGGAAAATTGAAAATGATAATCACGGAACATAGCCAAATCGTTATATACCGAGAATATGCACGGTACCAGAAGCGGCGATCCTGGGAGAGTGTTGGGATACGGACCCTCCATTTTTTTAGTAGCGAGATCAATGTGGACCCACCACTTTATAAAAAAAACTGATTAAACTCTTGTTTTGATACGAGCATAATCGTCAACCATGGCATAAAACAGAATGTTTATATATTAATAGGGGTAGGTTGCTCATGATGAACCGGTTTCTAAGATGGAACGAGCTTACTTACAGCTATGCGATGTATAAAATAAATGTTTTTAAATTTTCTGTTCATGCATCCGTCTTCTAAGCACATTTGTATGTTGGTTTCGTTTCTGAAAGTTGCCTCATTCAATTATAATAATTGAAAAACTGATTTTTAGAAAAATAGTTAAAAAGTTGAGAGATAACGTTTTTTAGTTTTTTTTCTCACATTTGAAGGAGCATAATTTTTATTTTTTCTTATTAATTAGATGATGCACTACAGTTTTATTACGTACAAGTAGTATAATTAATAATTTAGTGATTAGCCTGTTGTAACCATGGATTTGTAGCATGGTCATAGTTGCCTAAGATGAAATATAAATAGTTGCCTAAGAATAAATGTAGGAAGAGATTATAGACATTGATGAATCTGTCTTTGGCATTCGTCCTCCTCGGGAGATGATAAATCTATATAGACTATATTCAATATAATCGACTATATTAAGTTTATATTTTAAATAGTTTATTGAAATTTAATACAAACCAATAATTTACTTTTTTATTTTAAAAAAACTATTGGTGTTCATTAGCTTTGACACAAGTATGTTCCATTTACAGCTAAATATCACAATTGAATAGATGTAAACTTTCGCCTCATTAGTCTTAATTGACTGTAAACTAGAGGGTTGCGCGGGAAATGGTTGAAGCTAAAAGTAAAATGCGAAATAAAAAGAATTCTCTGGGTAAAACAAGTTTAACTCATGTTATTCTAAAGAGTTCAGTTCAAAAATAGAATGTTAAAATTTTTATAACAAATTTAGAGCGTTTTTAAAAGACATTTGATGACGCTTTTGAGAAAAAACTGAAAGACTACATGTTCCAGAATAAATAAAGATTTTTTGGAATGATCAGTATTAAAAAAGCGGAAAAAGGTATTTCTTTAGATAATTAAGGTAGTTGAATAATAAGTAAAATGTTTAAATTAAAATTTTTTTTACATACAATACGATTCGATCTTAGGCAACTAAGCATTTCATCTTGGGAGCCCAGTTGCTCAGGATGGAATTTTTGAGTGTTCATATTTGAGGTTTATTAACTCCTATTTCTCATTTCTTCATTTCTCATGTTTAACTGTATATAGTTAGAGAAAGAGTCAATATATTTCTGCTGGATCTTTGGTTAGAATAAACGGTTTTGGGTATAATATATTAAAATTTTAGAATCTTAAGTCTAAATAAAAATTACATTTAATTAGTTAGAATGTTTTTTGTGCGAAGGTTGGTTGTTTTGAATCTGTCAAGGAATGGCCGCAGCAGACCAAGATGGCCGTAGGGAATCAAGTGAGCTGCGACATAAAGGAGAAAACCTTCCATAGCAGCAGCAGTTCCAGCGTTGGCAAGGACTTTTCCTTCACCCTCTATCGCAGCCTCGGCACCAGTGGCAAGACGAAAATTGAAAAGAATGATGATTGTGTTTTGTGGTTTTGAGGATGATGTGGTGGTGATTGGGCTGTGGTATGAGTGTTCGTACTGTGGTGATGATTGAATTTTTGATTGGTGGTGATAGTCATGGTGGTGTGGGTGAGGTTGGATTATTGAGGTTGATTGTTTGTTTCTTTATATTTAAATTGATATTTATACATATATTGGTAGTGGTCTGAAACCGTTTTATTTAACAAATTTATTTGAAAAGCGCTTTTGAACTAGATAAAAAGCGCTATATAAATGCCTGTCATTGATTGATTGATTGATTGAAGGGCATGATAAATTTTAATTTACGTTATTGGTTATGCAATTGAGCTATGAGAATACGTATAAAAATCGTTCCATCTTGTGCAACCTCTCCCTACATAGTGACTATGTGTAGTTATAGTGTTAGCTGTCTAAAAACCAAACTATCCTTTGCTTACTTGAATATTCGTATCAAAAAGAAGTTTAAAAATATTCCTATGAAGGAAGGAAAAGAAAATCCGGATCCCAGGAGCCCCGGTAGAACCCCCCCAAGATTTGCAGCTGATCGCCGCCTCTGGTTCGGTGTGGGGTTTTAACAAAAATAAAAATAAAGTACTAACTATCTTATATTGACACTGTTTCTCGTTATTTAAAATTATTCGAAAATAAAAATCTAAAAAAAAGTGAAAATGTCATAAGCCTAATGTTGAATAGTGTTGCTTGAAATTTTTCACTTTACACAAGAAATATGAACTTATGTCATTCGTTTCAAAAAAAATGTTTTCGCAATTGGAGCAGAAAAAGTTTAATCGGAATAACCAATAGTTAAGAATTTCCACATCATTGAACCCTTGATTTAAAAATCTAAAATGTCTTTTAAAAAACTAAAGAAAAGTAACGTTGAAGTAGTTGGAGAAACTAGTAGAAGATAAAAAAACCTCAAAAACTATTCACCAAACAAGATACTAAGAACATGAATCTGAAAATGAAGATACCTCAATGATTACCAAGTCAAATAATTCAAAGTTATAGAACAGAATTAGAATTAGGCTTTAAGAGTTGTCCTCTTGTTTGGTGGCAACAACAGGAAGGAGCATATCCGGCTCTTGCAAAACTGGCAAGAAAGTACATGTCATCTCCTGCAAGTACAGTTCCATGTGAACGTCATTTCAGCTTTTCAGGACACATAGTTAGCAAGAAAAAAAACTTTTTAGATCCAACTAATGTTGGAAAACTTGTTTGCTTGAGTAACTGGCTCAAAAAGAATGTGTGACAATTGAAATCTTTATCATTTATGGATTCTTCTTATTCTTTCAAAACTGGATTATTTTTATAAATAAACTCGGATACAATTTATATTACATTTGTGAGAAAAAAAATTAAATACTATTGTCAAATATGCGGTAAAAGCATTGAGTTAAAATACGATTAACGCACGATTAAAATGTTTAATCGAACGATTAACAGCAATTAACATTTTTATCGAACGACTAACGGCGATTAAAATGTTTAATCGTGGAACAGCTCTACTAAATATCGATAAATCAATTATGGTTTTTTAATTATTATATACACATATTAAGTAAAATTAGTATTAAAAATGTCCAAAAGAAGGTTGTTTTTTTTGCACAACAGTAGTGCCTAACTAACTTTTCTGGAGAGAAAAAATTGTAATAAGTATGGAATCAGCCACTTGGAGCGATATATGTTTGCAATTCCTATCGCGTGAACATTCTGATCACTCGGAATGCCCAGAAAAGAAAAAATATCATAAACAAAGTGCTTTTTTAAGGATCATTCATTCATAAAAGCAATTCAAAATCAAATTTCAAATCCAGTGATAACCCAGAGTTCTGTATGAAACTATGAGCAAATTACCGGGTAAGAGCCCAATGATCAGAATTTAGACCTACTTATTTATATGTAATTTTTAGCTATTCTGGGTAAATTATAAGCAATTAACTTTTTATATTCTGTTTTTTACTGTCAGCAAAATACTTTACAAAAAATTGAATGCATAATTACTGCGGCATGTTCTTTTCTAACGGATCAAACAAGTAAAACAAAAAATGTTGATTTTCATGATTTTAAAAATTGACTGTAAATAAAATATAGAAACCATTTGAAAAAACAATATTCTAAAGTGTAGCTAAACGAATCTATAATACCTAACAGACACAAAAAAATAATTATATATGATTACCTAATTAATTTTAGTCTTTTAAGTTTCATGTCAGAATTCGGATCATTGGACTCTTATGGGATGAGGCTTTGGTTTAAATTAACAATGTTTTAGAATAAATGAACTTAACAATTAACAAATTATCAAAAATAACAAAAAAAATAAATTATTTCGCTGTGAAATTCACACGTAAATAACCCTTTTTAAAGTGAAAGTTTCACAAAAATAATAATAGTAGTAGTAGTCGTAGTCTTTATAGTGCCTTTTTCTTGACACTTCATTTCTTTTTCATCTTTCTCTTTCTCTCCCCTCCCTCTGTCTCTAAATTGCACTGACACTTCTCATCACCACTCCTTTCATCCTCCGATCCTCCTCCTGGTAACAAAGGACCCCTTCCATCGGGTCCTGTTCTCCACGCTCCCTTTTCCAAGCTGTCAGCCATTCTTTTCTCCACTCTTCATACAACCCACACTCCAGCAAAACGTGCCTCTCATTCTCTTCCTCCCCACAAAAACACTTCCTATCCTCCTTCTCATACCTCCAGCCACAATTTCATTATTTCTCACCGTCAAACTAACCCCCCTACACATCATCCTAACTTTCGCTCCATCTAAACCATCTACATATTTTTCAAACTTCCTGCTTTCTGACTTCTTTTCACGGTATCTTTTCAGTCTTTCACTTTCCTGTATCTCATTTCTCCATTAATCCCTTCCCCTTTGTTGGATCCTCTTCACTAGCTCCCTTTCCCCCATCCCTCCGACCTCTCTTTCTGAGACGCCCATCATAAACACTCCTGCTCGTGCATCTTTCCCTCCACGTACCATTCGGCTTATAACCTCCACACCCAATTTTCCCCCCGATTTGGCTACACCTATCCACCATTTAGATTTTTTACCAATCTCATCTACACATGCTCTACCTACTCTTGCGACAAGATTTTTTTATTATAAATTTTTTAATTAGTTTAGGTTTTTCCAACTTCTAAGTAATAACACATTTGAAATGTCAGAAATAAGTGTCAAAAAACAATTTCTTTGTCGATAAAATAGGCCTTTTTTAAATATTAGATGTTCAAAAATACAACTATTTTAAGATTTTTTCTTTGAAACTTTCAATTTCTAGTTAAATCCTAAAATTTATACTATAAAAAAATACTTTAATTAATGGATAATATAAATTCATGTGTTTCTGTTTGTGTGTGCGTGTCTGTGTTTTTGCGCCTGTGTAAGCATGAGTAAGTGCGTGTGTTTTTAATTATTCCAATTCTAATTTGTACAAACATTTAGAAAAACACAACTTTTTCGCAAGCTCAAACAACAAATAAAATCAATGAAAAAACTGTTAAAATGTTAATGATTATAAAAAAAGTATATAAAAAATAATGAATTAGCTATGAGAAGCTTGTTAACCAGAACTGTACCTAATATCCTATTTTGCTCTTCCTCTGAATAAAAAAAATTATATTTTTTATTTTTCCAAATACGAATCGTGTAGTTTAATACAAATAACTAAACAATTTAAACAAAACTTTTATTTTAAAATATGTGATTAAGAACCCAAAAATGAGACAGAATTCGAAAAAAATGCTTTTAAAATACAGTACTTAAATGCCATATACTTCTTAATATTAACCTATATTAAGAAGTCCATGACTTAGAAGTAACAACATCAAAAAATAAATGTTGAAATACCACAATCACAACTTTTAAGTTAATTGCAAGACAAATAATGGTCAACAAATTTCAAAGATTTTCTAATCTCAAAAAATCAAACACTTCCAGATTAACGTTTAATGCATTTTCTAATCGCTTATTTACAATGTATTGCATTTATTTGACATTATTCGAATACAAATAGTCTTTTTGAATGAAGTATAATTGAGAATAAGGGAAAAATAATCTTGGTTTCAATTTTCTGTAAAACCTTATTTCTTTGTTACTTTTTAAATATTAATATTTTAAACGATCAAATATGGGGTGCGCCTTAGGCATGGTATTTTACGGTAAAACTGAAGCTCTGGTATAAGATTGTATGACCACTTGAAAATATTAAGCAAAATTGTGAAAATCTACTTCAAGTGCAATAAGAAGTTCAAAGTGTTAATTTATTAATGGGGGCCACCATGGCGATAAAAAGAACCGCTGTCCTAGAAACTTCTACAACCGGTGCCGCTGCAAGTCCTAAAATGCTTAAAACATACATAAATACATACATACATACATACATACATACATACATAAATACATACATACATACATACATACATACATACATACATACATACATACATACATACATACATACATACATACATACATACATACATACATACATACATACATACATACATACATACATACATACATACATACATACATACATACATACATACATACATACATACATACATACATACATACATACATACATACATACATACATACATACATACATACATACATACATACATACATACATACATACATACATACATACATACATACATACATACATACATACATACATACATACATACATACATACATACATACATACATACATACATACATACATACATACATACATACATACATACATACATACATACATACATACATACATACATACATACATACATACATACATACATACATAAATACATACATACATACATACATACATACATACATACATACATACATACATACATACATACATACATACATACATACATACATACATACATACATACATACATACATACATACATACATACATACATACATACATACATACATACATACATACATACATACATACATACATACATACATACATACATACATACATACATACATACATACATACACAATACTCATGATGCGTATAATGGTGAGCATGGCGACATAAAAGAAGTGCACAGAGAGGAAGAGCCGAATGGACTGGAAGCGTGTCGTTTCAACTTGACATTGTTATCCACTAAAGAAGCAGGCCTAAATCCCTTAAAAATGAGCATCTACGCTGCCCACAAGGTGGCTCAAAACAGGATTAATGATTTAAAATGCATTCATGATGCCTCACCACATACAGGAGAAGATATATTATAAAAAAAAGAATAATAATGCTTGAAACATAAAAAGCCACCAACCTTGCTAACCTTAAAACATAAGAAGCCACCAGCCCTGCTGCTCTTGGAACATAATAAGCCACCAGCCCTGCGGCTCTTAAAATATAAAATGCTCCTATCCAAGTTGCACTGAGAATGTTAGGAGCCACCGTCCCTGTTGCTTCTGGAACATTAGGAGCCACCGTCCCTGTTGCTTTTGGAACATTAGGAGCCACCGTCTCTAGCTTTTGGAACATTAGAAGCCACCCTCTCTGTTGCTTTTGGAACATTAGGAGCCACCGTCTCTGTTGCTTTTGGAACATTAGGAGCCACCCTCTCTGTTGCTTTTGGAACATTAGGAGCCACCGTCTTTGTAGTTTTTGGAACATTAGAAGCCACTAGCCTTGCGGTTCCTGAACCAAAAAAACCCACCATCCGTGCGGCTAATGAAACAAAAAAACCCATCAGCCTTGCTGATCCTGAAACAAAAGAAGCCACTACCCCTGCTGCTTCTAAAATATAAAGTGCTCCTTTCCAAGTTGCACTGAGAATGTTAGAAGCCACCGACACTGTTGCTTTTGGAACGTTAGAAGCCACCGTCTCTGTAGCTTTTGGGACATTAGGAGCCACCGTCCCTGCGGCTCCTGAACCAAAAAAACTTACCAGCCCTGCTGCTTCTGAAACAAAAGAAGCCACTACCTCTACTGCTTTCAAAATATGAAGTGCTCCTTTCCAAGTTGCACTAAGAATGTTAGAAGCCACCGACACTGTTGCTTTTGGAACATTAGGAGCCACCGTCTCTGTTGCTTTTGGAACATTAGGAGCCACCAGCCCTGCGGTTCCTGAACCAAAAAAACTCACCAGCCCTGCGGCTACTGAACCAAAAAAACCCACCAGCCCTGCGGATCCTGAAACAAAAGAAGCCAATACCCCTGCTGCTTCTAAAATATAAAGTGCTCCTTTCCAAGTTGCACTAAGAATGTTAGAAGCCACCGACACTGTTGCTTTTGGAACATTAGGAGCCACCATCTCTGTTGCTTCTGGAACATTAGGAGCTACCGTCTCTGTAGCTTTTGAACCAAAAAAACCCACCAGCCCTGCTGCTCCTGAAACAAAAGAAGCCACTACCTCTACTGCTTCTAAAATATAAAGTGCTCCTTTCCAAGTTGCACTAAGAATGTTAGAAGCCACCGACACTGTTGCTTTTGGAACATTAGGAGCCACCGTCTCTGTTGCTTTTGGAACATTAGAAGCCACCGTCTCTGTTGCTTTTGGAACATTAGGAGCCACCGTCTCTGTTGCTTTTGGAACATTAGGAGCCACCGTTTCTGTTGCTTCTGAACCAAAAAAACCCATCAGCCTTGCTGCTTTTGAAAAAAAAAAAGCCACTACCCCTGCTGCTTTTGAAATATAAAATGCTCTTTTCGAAATTGCACTAAGAATGTTATGAGCCACTGTCTTTGTTGCTTTTGAAATATAAAGAGCCACCGTCTCTGTTGCTTTTGAAACATTAGGAGCCACCATCTCTGTTGCTTCTGGAACATTAGGAGCCACCGTCTCTGTAGCTTTTGAACCAAAAAAACCCACCAGCCCTGCTGCTCCTGAAACAAAAGAAGCCACTACCTCTACTGCTTCTAAAATATAAAGTGCTCCTTTCCAAGTTGCACTAAGAATGTTAGAAGCCACCGAAACTGTTGCTTTTGGAACATTAGGAGCCACCGTCTCTGTTGCTTTTGGAACATTAGAAGCCACCGTCTCTGTTGCTTTTGGAACATTAGGAGCCACCGTCTCTGTTGCTTTTGGAACATTAGGAGCCACCGTTTCTGTTGCTTCTGAACCAAAAAAACCCATCAGCCTTGCTGCTTTTGAAAAAAAAAAGCCACTACCCCTGCTGCTTTTGAAATATAAAATGCTCTTTTCGAAATTGCACTAAGAATATTATGAGCCACTGTCTTTGTTGCTTTTGAAATATAAAGAGCCACCGTCTCTGTTGCTTTTGGAACATTAGGAGCCACCGTTTCTGTTGCTTTTGGAACATTAGGAGCCACCAGCCATGCGGCTCCTGAACCCAAAAAAGCCACCAGCCCTGTTGCTCCTGAAACAAAAGAAGCCACTATCTCTGCTGCTTCTAAAATATAAAATGTTCCTATCCAAATTGCACTAAGAATGATAGAAGCCAGCGTCCCTGTTGCTTTTAGAAGTCTCCGTCTCTGTAGCTTTTCGAACATTAGGAGCCACCATCCCTGTTGCTTTTGGAACATTAGGAGCCACCCTCTCTGTTGCTTTTGGAACATTAGGAGCCACCGTCCCTGTTGTTTTTGGAACATTAGGAGCCACCGTCCCTGTTGTTTTTGGAACATTAGGAGCCACCGTCCCTGTTGTTTTTGGAACATTAGGAGCCACCCTCTCTGTTGCTTTTGGAACTTTAGGAGCCACTTCCCCTGTTGCTTCTGGAACATTAGGAGCCACCGTCCCTGTTGCTTTTGGAACATTAGGAGCCACCGTCCCTGTTGCTTCTGGAACATTAGGAGCCACCGTCTTTGTAGCTTTTGGAACATTAGGAGCCACCGTCCCTGTTGTTTTTGGAACTTTAGGAGCCACCGTCCCTGTTGTTTTTGGAACATTAGGAGCCACCGTCTCTGTTACTTTTTGAACATTAGGAGCCACCGTCTTTGTAGCTTTTGGAACATTAGGAGCCACCGTCCCTGTTGCTTTTGGAACTTTAGGAGCCACTTCCCCTGTTGCTTCTGGAACATTAGGAGCCACCGTCCCTGTTGCTTTTGGAACATTAGGAGCCACCGTCCCTGTTGCTTCTGGAACATTAGGAGCCACCGTCTTTGTAGCTTTTGGAACATTAGGAGCCACCGTCCCTGTTGCTTTTGGAACATTAGGAGCCACCGTCCCTGTTGCTTTTGGAACATTAGGAGCCACCCTCTCTGTAGCTTTTGGAACATTAGGAGCCACCGTCTTTGTAGCTTTTGGAACATTAGAAGCCACCGTCCCTGTTGCTTTTGGAACATTAGGAGCCACCGTCCCTGTTGCTTTTGGAACATTAGGAGCCACCCTCTCTGTTGCTTTTGGAACATTAGAAGCCACTTCCCCTGTTGCTTTTGGAACTTTAGGAGCCACCGTCTCAGTAGTTTTTGGAAGTTGCAGTTGAATCTACAGGTGGTAGTAGTAGTAGTAGTAGTAGTAGTAGTAGTAGTAGTAGTAGTAGTGGTAGTAGTAGTAGTAGTAGTAGTGGTAGTAGTAGTAGTAGAAGTAGTAGTAGTAGTAGTGGTAGTAGTAGTAGTAGAAGTAGTAGTAGTAGTAGTAGTAGTAGTAGTAGTAGTAGTAAGAGTAGTAGTAGTAGTAGTAGTAGTAGTAGTAGTGGTAGTAGTAGTAGTAGAAGTAGAAGTAGTAGTAGTGGTAGTAGTAGTAGTAGTAGTAGTAGTAGTAGTGGTAATAGTAGTAGTAGTAGTAGTAGTAGTAGTAGAAATAAATGTATTAGTAGTTGATGACACCTTGAAATAGTCGAAAAGTTCTTTAGCGCTCAGAGTACGTGTGTTGACTTTTTTGGGAACAAGGCGGGCTGGATGAAATAGTATCTCTGTCAGATCTAGCAAAGGGCCTGTGTGGTAATTTGTTTTTGTAGTCTTACGAGTGGATGTTGTTGCTGTCTTAGCGCTTCTCACCTCTAAACATGGGTCCAAGTGCCTGTGTGTTTGTTTTTCAAAAATTCAAAGTAATTTGACCATTCAAAATTTTTAATTGGAATCAAAAACACTAAAAGTGTTTGAAACTTGTTAATAATTTTTTTTTTTAAATTCGATAAAATATTTTCTATTTTCAGAATTGCGTTAACTTAAAAAAATATCAATTTAAATATCTTTATGCGTTTGCAAGTATGAGTTCTTCTGTGTGTATGTGCGAGTAACTTTGATGAGGTCACCTCCAGTCTTTTTCTTTTGGTTTCATGGTCCTCTCGCAGGCAATAACTGGATACGAAGAAGTCATGTTTGTTCAGTGCTAAGTAGATCAGGGAGGGCTGTTGCTGTTGTTGTTTTTAAGGTATGTTATGGCGCGCGTGATGAAAGAAGCATCAAGAGCACATCAACACTTCTGTGTGTATGTGCGAGTAACTTTGATGAGGTCACCTCCAGTTTTATTCTTTTGGTTTCATGGTCCTCTCGCAGGCAATAACTGGATACGAAGTAGTCAGGTTTGTTCAGTGCTAAGTAGATCAGGGAGGGCTGTTGCTGTTGTTGTTTTTAAGGTATGTTATGGCGCGCGTGATGAAAGAAGCAACAAGAGCACATCAACACTTCTGTGTGTATGTGCGAGTAACTTTGATGATGTCACCTTCAGTTTTATTCTTTTGGTTTCATGGTCCTCTCGCAGCGAATAAGCGGATTCGTAGTATTTATGTTTGTTCCGTGCTAAGTAGATCAGGGACTGTTGTTGTTGTTAAGGTATCATATGGCGGCGCGTGATGAAAGAAGCAACAAGAGCACATCAACAACAGCACTAACATCACAACAATAGAGCATTCAAAGGTCCGAAAACAGCGTTTAAAAATAAAAACTATTCTTGTCTGTCGCGTCAATAGGAACACTTCCATTCATTAGAAGAAATCTAGCAATTTATTGCTGGGCGTCCGTAGATTCTTGATGAAACCTGGTCTTCTACAGTTAAACTATGCTGTAGATGGCAAAGAATATGCCCAGGTTCAATGACAGAACAACACAGCACTAACATTACAACAATAACATAAACCTGAAAGCGCTCTTTTCCACATGTTTCTTCAACCATATCAGCATATTGAATGATAGACTGTTATAATTGGTGTTATTGGTTGTTAGGAGTGTTATAAGTCACTTTCAACGATGTTTTTCATAAGCAATTTGCTTCACTTCAACAATTGAATTTAATTGGAGAGTGAAAGGGAAGTAAAATAGGAGAAATAAAAGAAAAAAATGAATGAGATAATTTAAAGCGAAATAGTTAATGATAAAAATAAGCAGAAGAGTGATAAAGAAATGAATAGAAAGAGGGTGAATGAAAAAGATATCTGAAAATTTAACGGAGATGAGAGTGAGCATGAAAAAAATAACGCTTTACTAAGATTAGTGAGCAAAATATGAGTGAGTGGGACCTCAAGGTAGTCGTGGCTGGAGATGTCTTCGTAGATGTCCTCGTAGCTGAGTCTGTCCTTTGCAAAGTTGCCGTAAATGAAATTGTAGCTCTTGTCGCTCCAGGCGATGAAGATATTCACAGAGCTGAGCAAGCCATTCAGAGCGGCAAAAGAGTAATTCTTTTCTTTACTCCAATAGTGTTCATCAAAGCCTTGAGTGTACATCAGCAAGATGCAGATCTATATACGGTTAAATGCATAATTTTTTAATTAACAAAATTCTAAACTATATTTTTAAAATTACAAGTTACATTTTAATGTAACAGCAATGAGTTATAAATGAGAGATAAGGTCGATTAACAACGGCTACTTAATCAGGGAAACTGCAAGTAGAATAAAAAAACTTTAATACTTTTTCTCCTTTTAGATTTTTTATAAAAAAGGGTTGACTCCACATGAAGATGCCTCTATCTGTATTGTCCGAACAACGCGTGTTTTCGAATTCCTTCAGAGAAACTCTTTTGTAAGCAATCCAATCTTTCTCGGCCACCCCATGCTCCTGCAAAGGTGCTAGCTTTATAAATAAGATTAAATTAGCATTTGGGTTACAACACTCGTCATTAAAAATGAAACCAAACACTGGTTCTTCTGACATCGAGGCTGTAGAGATAGCCAAGGAACAAGTTCAGAGCCCTGCACCTGTTTGAGACATCGAGCCCTATCACTGACAACAGCATCACCTTGCAGTCCTTCACCCGTTCATCCAGCAGAATTCTTGACAGGGCAACCTCGTCCAAAACAAAAAAGTTGTCTGCTCCTAATTTCACTATTTGCACAGCCTCGCCTGATCGAAATTAAGACTTCCTTGATATTAGCATGAGAGAGTATCTCTAATATTCCATACAAATTATTTGTGTATTGTATTGTTTACTACATATGAAGAATTTCTAAACTGTGTAAGTAACTAATTATTTCTGTTATAAAGTATAACTATGAAAACTATTAAAAACCATTAGGCTTTTTTAGGTTATGAAAAAGTAATAAAAAATAGGTTTCAATTTAATTTCATTATAAAAGTACTAATACCTTTTAAAGATATATTTGACAGACCTCGACTCCTAGAAGCCTCTAAGTTTGTGAAATAATCTTCCTCCCATGCTACTTTTTTTTTCTCAGCTGGGGTCTGAATCATTATCAAACTCCGTAAACACACAAACACACACACACACACACACACACACACACACACACACACACACACACACACACACACACACACACACACACACACACACACACACACACACACACACACACACACACACACACACACACACAACACACACACACACACACACACACACACACACACACACACACACACACACACAGTAGTAGTAGTAGAAGTAGTAGTAGTAGTAGTAGTAGTAGTAGTAGTAGTAGTAGTAGTAGTAGTAGTAGTAGTAGTAGTAGTAGTAGTAGTAGTAGTAGTAGTAGTAGTAGTAGTAGTAGTAGTAGTAGTAGTAGTAGTAGTAGTAGTAGTAGTAGTAGTAGTAGTAGTAGTAGTAGTAGTAGTAGTAGTAGTAGTAGTAGTAGTAGTAGTAGTAGTAGTAGTAGTAGTAGTAGTAGTAGTAGTAGTAGTAGTAGTAGTAGTAGTAGTAGTAGTAGTAGTAGTAGTAGTAGTAGTAGTAGTAGTAGTAGTAGTAGTAGTAGTAGTAGTAGTAGTAGTAGTAGTAGTAGTAGTAGTAGTAGTAGTAGTAGTAGTAGTAGTAGTAGTAGTAGTAGTAGTAGTAGTAGTAGTAGTAGTAGAAGTAGTTGGTTCCAAGGTTGTCATAGCCAAGGGGTGGCAGTGGGGATAAGCACCCACAGCCTATAAAGTGCTCCTTTACGGCGTGCGTCTCTGTACCGCCTCTGACAACTAAGTCCAACTCCTGGCCTGCTCGCGGCGGAACTGCTTCTACTAACAGGAGAAGGGGCGAAGGCGGGTCACTGGCGCCTTAAAACCAGTCGCTTCGGGCAGATGGGGCTTGTCAGCCCGGGGAGGCAACCCATCTAGAAGAAAGAAAACTCTGACTACCAACCGCTGCTGCCTTGCAGACTACCGATTTATGGAAAAAGCTTCAGGAGTCAACCCCGAGGAAAAATGAGGAGTCGGAGTCCCTAAGGCGCTATCTTCAACGTCGATGTTGCAGCCCTACAGGAAACGCGTCTTCCAGAGTCTGGATCCTTGAGGAAGGAACACTACACGTTTTTTTGGCAGGGGAAAGGAGAAGAGAAGACCAGGGAATACGGAGTCGGCTTCGCCATCAAAAAATCCTGCTTTGCATGTCCGAACCTCCGTCCCGCAGCACAGAGAGAATCCTCACTCTACGCCTTCTAACAACATCTGGCACTGCTAATCTTTTGTGCATCTATGCACCGACCATGCAGGCCAGCGCCGAGACTAAAGATCAATTCTACGAACAACTAAGCAGCGTTGTTGCCACAGTTCCTGCTTCCGAACACCTCTAGCTTCTGGGAGATTTTAATGCCACGACTCATGGCCAGATGTGCTGGGTCACCATGGCATCGGGAAAATGAACGAAAACGGCCAAAGACTACTCGAATTTTGTTGCTACCACAACCTGTGCGTAACAAACACTAACTTCCAGAACAAAGCATTTCACAAGGTGTCCTGGAGACATCCAAGATCAAATCACTGGCATCAACTGGACTTGATCATCACCAAGCACAACTCGTTGAACAACGTCCGCAGCACCAGAGCTTACCATAACGCCGATTGCGATACAGATCACTCTCTGATCGCGTCAAAATGAAGTTACGCCCCAAGAGGTTCCACCTCTCCAAGAAGAAATGCCAGCCGAAAATCAACACCTACCAGACCACCCATCAGGCCAAGAACCAGGAGTTCATAGATCGGCTGGGGGAGCTGCAACACTGCGACCAAGAGCTCAATGCGGAAGTCAGATGGAACTCGCTCCGGAATACCATCTTCAGAACTGCTTTACTCACGTATGGTAAAAAGGAACACAAGAACACCGATTGGTTCGAAGCGAATGCGGCAGATCTCGAGCCTGTTATTGACGCCAAGAGATAAGCATTGATCCAATACAAACGCGACCCGAGTCAGTCCACCTTCGAAGAATTGAAAGCTGCCCAAAAAAAGACCCAGCAGACGGCTCGACGCTTCGCAAATGACTAGTGGCTTCAACTGGCGAATAGTATTCAACAAGCGTCAGACGCTGGCAATGTAAGGAGTATGTATGAAGGCATCAAAAAAGCAACAGGCAAGTCAGCAAAGAAGACTGCACCCTCAAAGTCCAAATCAGGAGAGACCATCACAGACAAAGACAAGCAAATGGCAAGGTGGGTCGAACACTATCTGGAACTTTATTCCAGAGAAAGCTCTGTGACTCAGATAGCACTAGACGCTATTGAAGACTTGCCAGTCTAGGAAGCAGTGTTATTTTCGTAACGAAAACGAAAACTAAAACGACAATTCTGAATAATCGTTCCACGAAAACGAAAATAAAAACTAAATTTATTTTCAAAACGAAAACGAAAATAAAAACTATAATTATTTCCAAAACGAAACTGAAATAAAAACTATAATTATTTACAAAACGAAAATTAAATAAATTTCAAACTATGCCATAATATGTAAATGTATAGTTTATATAAAAAAATATATGTCTATGTTAAAAACATTATCTTTGGGCTTTATGAAAGTAGCGCCATTTATAAAACGTTATTTTATTCAATCAATCAATCAATCAATCAAATCAATTTCTATAGCGCTCTTTCCTCAAATTCAAGAGCGCTCGTAAATAAATTTGTCAAACAGATATGTCTTCAGATCCTCACGAAAAGTAAATAATGATTTAGAAGTAGTTAAATAAGGAGGTAATGAGTTCCAAATATATGGACCTGCATAATGTGGATTGTAGGTTAACTGCACACAAAAGAAAGCACACTGCATGTGTTAAATGCACATTTGATTTTGCACATATCTTCTTTTTTACAGAAAAAACGTTAATTTAGGGTTAGGGTTAGGGTTAGGATTAGGGTTAGGGTTAGAGTTAGGGTTAGGGTTTTCAGAAAATTCGCATTTTAAGAAGAAATGTGCTAAATCAAATGTGCATTTAACACATGCAGTGTGCTTTCTTTCGTGTGCAGTTCACCTATAACCCATAATGTGATGATAAATAGGAGTACGGCTATTATTTTTGAGTCAGAAATAAATCCTAAGCTACGACTATGATTAGATGGAAAAATAGTATGAGAGGGAAAATTACATGGATCATTAATTAGTTTAGCATTTTTATCAAAAAATATAGGTTCAAATTTTAGTAGATTCAATTTTAAAAACATTGAACTAGACCAGTTTTCAATAGATAATAGACATAAACACAGTCATGTCTAGAAGATTCGTTCTGTCCTTCATCTGCAGAGCTCATCTGCCTTGTAAAGTAGGTAGCCAGTGGGTGCTTGCAAGCTGTGCACTGGTGCTCGATTTGAGGCCCTGGCACTTCTTCATACACACAGTCATGTGTAGAAGATTCGTTACCGCTTCGCTTCGTCAATTAAATTATCACTTATTTTAATCATAAATTTGTTATTATATTTAAAATGTGTTATTACTTAATAATTTACGTACTCAAATCTTATAATATTTCAATTGACTGATAATTTTTAAAACTCATTTGTTGTTAATATACAGTTCTATTTTACTGTTTCATTTTATGATCAATTAATTTTTTTTAGATATAAAAAAATAGTGTTCAAAGTTGTACACTAATATATTTTAAAAACTAAAATGAAAATAAAAACTTTAATTATTTTCAAAACTGAAACGAAAATAAAAACTTTAATTATTTCCAAAACGAAAACGAAAATAAAAACTATAATTAATTCTAAAACGAAACTGAAATAAAAACTAAAATTATTTTCTGAAACGAAAATAACACTGCTTGGAAGAGCTGGATGTCGAGCTGACCATGGACGAACTCAGCAAAGCTATTGATGCCTTAAAGAGTGGAAAAGCACCAAAAGACGATGGCATCCGACCAGAAATAATCAAATGTGGTAAACAATCTCTACTAGAACCACTTCACAAGCTCCTTTGCCTATGTTGGAGAGAAGGTAAAGTTCCACAGGACATGCG
Source organism: Piscicola geometra (assembly GCA_943735955.1). Taxonomy (NCBI): domain Eukaryota; kingdom Metazoa; phylum Annelida; class Clitellata; order Hirudinida; family Piscicolidae; genus Piscicola; species Piscicola geometra. Next base: position 5,226,540 of record OX030963.1, read on the forward strand.
CAATGCACAATGCCAAGATTGTCACCCTATATAAGAACAAGGGCGACGGCAGCGACTGCAACAACTACAAGGGCATCTCACTGCTTAGCGTCGTGGGTAAAGCTTTCGCACGCGTTGTCCTCAACCGTCTCCAAGTCCTAGCAAGTCATGTGTATCCTGAATCGCAACGCGGCTTCAGATCAGGAAGATCCACAGACGACATGATCTTCTTCGTGCGTCAGTTCCAGGAAAAGTGCAAAGAGCAGCGGATGCCACTGTATATCGCCTTCATCGACCTAACTAAGGCATTCGACCTTGTAAGCAGGAACGGCCTATTTCGGCTACTCAAGAAGATTGGCTGTCCACTTCGGCTGCTCAACATTAAAACTTCTTATCACGAAAACACGCAAGGTGTGGTCAGCTACGATGGGGAGCCCTAAGAATCCTTCATAATCAAGAGTGGGGTCAAACAGGGTTGTGTGCTAGCGCCCACATTATTCGGTATCTTCTTCTCGATGCTGTTGAACTTTGCATTTAAAGAGTCTGCCGAAGGTGTCCATTTACACACCAGAAGTGACGGGAAACTGCTGAACATCGCACGTCTAAGAGCAAAGACGAAAATTCGCACTGTCCTCATCAGAGACATGCTGTTCGCTGATGATGCGGCCCTGGTGTCACACACGGAGGAACACCTTCAGCAGCTGATGAATCGCTTTTCTCAGGCTTGCAGGGAATTTGGTCTGACCATCAGTATCAAAAAAACCAAAATCATGGGTCAAGACATCCCTGTTCCACCCTCAATCACAATCGACAATCAGGTGCTGGAGGCCACTGACAAGTTCACATACTTGGGCTCCGTCAATACTAGCAGCCTATCCCTCGACATCGAGATTGATAAGAGGCTCGCCAAAGCAGCCAGCGTCATGGCCAGATTGAGCAAACGTGTATGGACTAACAACCAACTGACACGAAACACCAAGCTCAAAGGGTACCAGGCATGCGTTCTCA
>OX030963.1:5227726-5255226 GCA_943735955.1 Piscicola geometra
TACATACATACATACATACATACATACATACATACATACATACATACATACATACATACATACATACATACATACATACATACATACATACATACATACATACATACATACATACATACATACATACATACATACATACATACATACATACATACATACATACATACATACATACATACATACATACATACATACATACATACATACATACATACATACATACATACATACATACATACATACATACATACATACATACATACATACATACATACATACATACATACATACATACATACATACATACATACATACATACATACATACATACATACATACATACATACATACATACATACATACATACATACATACATACATACATACATACATACATACATACATACATACATACATACATACATACATACATACATACATACATACATACATATATACATACATACGATTTTTTTGGCAGGCTGTTCTAATTTCGCTGAGTCATTTTTGCGTTTATTTCGTTAATAAAGTGTCGTGTAGTTGAGAAGTTCGGATTTTGTTTTGCGGTTTAGTCAGGAGAGTTTATTAATATTTCCAAAACTCATAATTTCATTCTTTTATTAGAGTATTTAAACTTAATTTTCATATCTCGTGGTTTTACCTGTGCTTTGTTTCAACTTAACTGACCTACCTGTGTTTATTATAATTTATTATTATTATAGATATAGTTTGTTATAATTAATTATTTTATAGTGCTTGTTATGTCGAAGTGCTACAGGTGCAACAAGGGAGCCAAAGATGGCTTGATGTGTTGCATGTGTAATGCAATTATGCATGGCAAATGTATTGGTTTGTCAGATGATTTTATTCATTCTTTGAGTTCAATCAGGAACCTAAAGGTCTTTTGTGATGAGTGTTTACGCAACGCAGAAAGTTTAAAATCGTCAGTAAAAATTGATGACCTATCGGCTGATGTAAAAAAGTTGATAGATTTAAATGAATCAACTGCGAAGGAAATAAATGATTTGAAAAAACTTGTAGGTGAATATGGCAAGGGAATTGATGACATTACTTCTGCTGATAAGTTGATTGAGGGATCAGTTGAGAAATTAAAAAAAGAAATGAGTGTCTCTTGGGCCTCGATTGTTGGCAGTGAGATTAAAAAGAGTGTTGATGGAGTCAATGTTGAACTCAAATCAATGAAGAAAGCCATAGATGCTTCAAGCGAAACAAAGGCTAGAGAGAATAATATCATTTTGTTTAATTTAAATGAGAGCAATGTCAAAGGTCATGATAGAGATGCTATCATTGACCTGTTTAAAAAGATAACTGATGATACCATTAAAAATGATGATGTTTCGACAGTCACCAGGCAGGGTAGACTTGATGAGGGCTCTGACAAGATCAGACCCATTGTTATTAGATTTAAGTCCCAAGCTGCCAAAACATTGGTTCTCAAAAATTCTCACAGAATTAAGACATTGTCAGGTGATGTTGCTAAAGTAAAAATTTTTCATGATTTAACTCGTGAACAGAGAAATGAGTTCAATAAACTGGTGAATGAGGCAAAAGAGGTAGTAAAAAATGGTGATGGTAGTTTTTTTACCCGGGTAATAGGTCCTGTAGGGAGATGGAAAATAGTAAAAAATTTGAAAAAATCAAATTTGTAAATTTTGGACTTTTGAATATAAGATCTATTGTTTTTAAATATAATGAGGTTTATGAATTGATACATGAGGGGTTGGATATTTTTGTGTTGACGGAAACATGGCATGGATCACATGATGAAATTTCAGTACGGAAGGCAATGCCTCCTGGTTATAATTTTGTTGATTTTTTAAGACCGCTTGATCCATTTCATGGTGGTTTAATTATTTATTATAAGTCTGTTTTCAAGTGTAAACGATTGGATTTACCTAAAATATCCACTTTTGAGGCTGTTGCTTTGAAACTTTTTTGTTATAAATGTGATTTTATTGTATTAGCTATTTATAGGCCTGGATCAGCACCAGTCTCTCCTTTATTTTTTACGGAACTCACTTTGGTTTTGGAAAATGTTTCAATTTTAGCGTCCCATCTTGTTTTAGCTGGCGATTTTAATGTTAGGGTTGATAGACCTGATCATCCGAATGCTGTCATGCTACATGATGTTTTTGAAAATTTCCATTTAATTAATAGAGTAAATGAGCCCACTCATAATTTGGGTGGTGTACTGGATCTGATTGTGACTTCTTGTGAGCTGCCTGTTTCCGATATTAAAGTTTTTCCAAGTGGGATTTTTTTTGACCATGGTTTTATTAAGGTACGTCTGCCATTTGAAGTAAAACCTCCAAGGATTGCAAAAAAGCTTGTTCGATCTTGGAAACGTATGAAAGAGGATTTATTTGTCTCTTTAGTACTTGATTCTCCTATAAGTAAGCCATGTTCAAACAATGATGTTGATGAGCTGCTTGAACTTTTTAACAAAGAAATTAAAAGAATTGTAGATATAGTTGCGCCTCTTCATATGGCCAAGTGTAGACGAGAGCCAATGGCTCCATGGTTTGATGGAGAATGCAGGCAGGCAAAAAGAGATTGTCGCAAAAAAGAAAGGAAATACAGGAAAACTTTGCAAATTGTTGATAAAAACAATTTTATCACTGCCTGTAGATCGAAAAATTGCCTTCTTGTAGGAAAAAGAAACTTATACTGGAAAAATCTTGTAGATGAAAATAGAATGAAACCAAAGCAACTTTGGAATATTATCAAGAAACTGTTGTGTGATGAGTCGGATTTTGCTGATGCTGAGACTGATTTTTCTGCAAACACGTTTTTACATTTCTTTAGCAATAAGGTAGAAAGAGTAAGACAAGACACCGAAAATTGTGATGTAAATGACAATTTGATGTTTTCTGATTCTGAGATTCCGGAGAATTATAAATTGTCAAGTTTTTCTATCTTAAGTGAAGACTATGTAATAAAAGTTGTTTTAGATTCGCCAAATAAAACATGTTCATTGGATTGTTTACCAACATTTGTTTTCAAAAAATATATTAACTTGTTTTCAAAATTTTTAACAAGTTTTATTAATCTTAGTCTAAATTTGGGTAAATTTCCTAATTTATGTAAACATGCGCTAGTTGTTCCACTATTGAAAAAAGATGGCTCAGACATAAATATTATAAATAATTATAGACCAGTTTCAAATCTTTCTTTTATTTCAAAGTTAATTGAACGCATTGTAGCTAAGGAACTGTTAGAGTATTTGACCTTCAATAGTCTATTGCCTGTGTACCAATCAGGGTACAGGCAGTTTCATTCCACTGAGACTGCTTTGTTACAAGTACTCTCTAGCTTATATGCAGCTATGGATAAAAATGAGACATCAATATTGGCATTTTTGGACATGAGTGCAGCGTTTGACTGTGTTGATCATAGTATTCTATTGGAGCGACTTAGTCGCAGTTTTGGAATAACTGGGGTTGTTTATTCATGGTTCGAATCATATTTATTTAATCGTTCACAACAAGTTTCTTATAAAAGTGAGTTGTCTGAAAATCAGATTATCACACATGGTGTACCACAGGGTTCTGTTCTTGGTCCGATTCTTTTTCTTTTGTATACTTCAGATGTCTTTAAAATTATTAAATCTTCTGGATTTTTGGGTCACTCATATGCTGATGATATACAGTTGATCGTCAGTTGTTCCCCGTTTGAATTTCAGAATTCAATTGACAAGTTAGTAAAATGCTTATCAAATATCGATTTATGGATGTCAGCAAATCGATTGAAGTTAAATCAAAGCAAAACCAAAATACTACCGATAGGCACTTGGCAGCAGCTTTCTAGGATTGAGGTGGACCATGTTGTTATTGATGGCGAAGATATTGAACTATCCTCTCAAGCAACTAATCTGGGTTTTATTTTTGATAAAAAACTTACAATGAATGAACACATTAAGCATTTGACCGGCACATGTTCTTATCAGCTGCGCAAATTAATGTCAATCAGAAGGTCATTAACTACTGCTACCACACAAGGTCTGGTACATGCGTTCATTCACTCTCGGTTGGACTACTGCAACAGTCTTTTTGGGGTTTACCTGAGAGATCGATCGGTATGCTTCAGTCCATTCAGAACCGTGCTGCTAAAGTTGTAGTTGGCGCATACAAATATGACCACGTCACACCTATTTTTAAGGAACTCCATTGGTTGAGAGTTGATAAACGAATTATTTTTAAGATATTCATGTTGATGTATAAGTGCTTAAATGGACGTGCACCAAAATACCTTATGGATAAGTGCACTTTGAAAACCAACACTTTGCAATCCTATCGATTGCGGTCTGATGAGGTGAACTACTTGGCTGTTCCACCCACACGTTTGAAAATAGGGACAAGACAATTTTCTGTGTCTGGCCCTCTTGTATGGAACAGCTTGCCAAATCAATTGCGACAGCCGGGCTTAACGGCTAAGATGTTTAATGATATGCTGAAAACATATTTGTTTTCACTGTCATGAAATTAATGTTTAGAGCGCTATTGAGATTTATTAAATGGCGCTATATAAATATTCTGATAGATAGATAGATACATACATACATACATACATACATACATACATACATACATACATACATACATACATACATACATACATACATACATACATACATACATACATACATACATACATACATACATACATACATACATACATACATACATACATACATACATACATACATACATACATACATACATACATACATACATACATACATACATACATACATACATACATACATACATACATACATACATACATACATACATACATACATACATACATACATACATACATACATACATACATACATACATACATACATACATACATACATACATACATACATACATACATACATACATACATACATACATACATACATACATACATACATACATACATACATACATACATACATACATACATACATACATACATACATACATACATACATACATACATACATACATACATACATACATACATACATACATACATACATACATACATACATACATACATACATACATACATACATACATACATACATACATACATACATACATACATACATACATACATACATACATACATACATACATACATACATACATACATACATACATACATACATACATACATACATACATACATACATACATACATACATACATACATACATACATACATACATACATACATACATACATACATACATACATACATACATACATACATACATACATACATACATACATACATACATACATACATACATACATACATACATACATACATACATACATACATACATACATACATACATACATACATACATACATACATACATACATACATACATACATACATACATACATACATACATACATACATACATACATACATACATACATACATACATACATACATACATACATACATACATACATACATACATACATACATACATACATACATACATACATACATACATACATACATACATACATACATACATACATACATACATACATACATACATACATACATACATACATACATACATACATACATACATACATACATACATACATACATACATACATACATACATACATACATACATACATACATACATACATACATACATACATACATACATACATACATACATACATACATACATACATACATACATACATACATACATACATACATACATACATACATACATACATACATACATACATACATACATACATACATACATACATACATACATACATACATACATACATACATACATACATACATACATACATACATACATACATACATACATACATACATACATACATACATACATACATACATACATACATACATACATACATACATCTCTGTAAGGCTTTCGATTCTTTAGACCATACGATTTTATTATATAAGTTATCCAGATATGGTGTTAGGGGAAAGGCTTATAATTGGTTTTATTCTTATTTACACGAACGTTATCAATATGTATGTATTAACAATTCTATGTCTCAACTGACTTCTATTGCTTCAGGTGTTCCTCAAGGTTCTATTCTGGGTTCTTTATTGTTTAATATTTTTATTAATGATTTTATTAACTCATCTGTTGTTTTAAAATTCGTGCTTTTCGCAGACGATACTACTCTTCTTTTTTCACACACTAACTTTGATTTATTAGTATCTATTATCAATGAAGAATTAATTCATGTTTATGATTGGGTTGTTTCTAACAACCTAAGAATTAACCTGGACAAAACTTTGTTTATTTTTTTTGGTCCTAAAATTCGTACAGATGTCTATCATCCAACTATATCGCTAAATAATTTATTGATTAAAAGAGTAAACTCTATAAATTTTTTAGGTGTTGTTATCTCTGATAACTTAAAGTGGTTAAATCCTATTAGGTATATATCTAGCAAATTATCAAAAAATCTAGGTATCATTTATCGTTTAAGATTCAAGTTTCCTATATTTATCTTAAAGACTTTATATAATTCCCTTATTTTGCCTCACTTAACTTACTGCATTCCTGTCTGGGGTCGTAGCTCTAAATCAAATCTTCATTTATTAAGTCTAAGTCAAAACTTTTTTCTGCGTATTTTGTTTAAATTAAATAAGTTCGATCACATTAGTAATTATTATAGCATGGCAAAAATTTTAAATATAAATCAGCTTCACATTGTTTTTTCCTTGATTCTTTTCTATAAAATATATAAATTAAATTATTGCCAATTAATCTATAACCAAATTATAACATTTAGCAAACATAGTACTAGGCCTTTAAGATATAATTTTGATTTCTATTTTAATAAACCTAGATCAAATTTTTTTATTAATTCCGTTATATACTCAATGATGCATTACTGGGATAGATTGCCAATACATGCTAAAAATGCATTGTCACTAAGTTCATATAAGGTTATAATTTACAAGTTAATTAATTCAAATTTCTTTTCGTAATAGTTTTCTATTTGTCTATTCATATATAAATGTTATTTTGACCAATCAGTCTAATAAAAATCTATTATAAATCTGGGTACTTTTACTTTAATATTTTTACAAAAATTTGGTTATTAATGGAAAGTTAATACAAATTTTGTTTACATTGAATTTAATTTTTTGTTTTAATTATTTTTGTGATTACTGTGATTACTATATTAATCAATTTCTCTGTAATTTTTTGTTTGGGTGGCCCAACAAGTGTATACTTCGGGTCTCCTAGAAATTAACCATGTTAATTTGCTGAATAAAATCATTTTTGAATTGAAATTGAATTGAATTGAATATATATATATATATATATATATATATATATATATATATATATATATATATATATATATATATATATATATATATATATATATATATATATATATATATATATATATATATATATATATATATATATATATATATATATATATATATCTATATTTATTTATTTATTTGAATAAACAAAATATTTTTTTTTAAAGATTGAAACTGAAATGATAATAACAATAAATTTAAAGAAAAAAAAGTAGATATCTATATTATATTATTATTATTATTTATTATTATTATTATTTATTTTACAATTATTATTGACCATTTGTATAAATATAAAAAAAGAATGAAATTGGGAAGCAAGAAATTGATTAATGAAAAGTAAGCAGTAAATTTGTAAGTTATTGTTATCGGTCGAACAAGTACGTTTTCAGGGAACGGCTGAATGTCGCGGTCGAGCTCGGGGATTTGAGTCTATTGGGAAGACTGTTCCAAAGAGTCGGCGCTGCAACAAAAAAGCTTCTTGCACCTGCATACTTGAGTTTGTAGCTCTGTGGAACTACATCTCTTGACCTAGCAGACCTGAGTCTTTCCCTCTGGGGAAGACTTGCTCTCATGACAATGCTACTCGACAAATAATCTGGGCACTCATTAGACAGACACTTGTGCATTAACAAGATGTTTTTGTATTTAATTCTTTTTTCAACACGAAGCCAGTGAAGCTCCTTGAGAACAGGGCTGATGTGATCATATTTTCTAGCACCTGTTATGAGCCTAGCTGTAGTGTTGATTATAGACTGAATTTTCTGCAGCTGCGTCATTGGCAACCCAGTAAGAATGATATTGCCATAGTCAATTCGACTGAGAACCAAAGCAGGAGCTAATGTTCTCAGTGAGTCCTTGGTCAATAACCATCTTATGGATCGTATTTGGCGTAAAGAAGCAAAGCAGGTTTGAGTCATCTTGTTGATGTGTGTCGTCATGGTGAGGTCTTTGTCGAGATAAACTCCTAGGTTTTTGACACTATCGGAAGGAATTATCTCGTTCTGACAAATGCGAACTGGATCTTTGGGAGTGTGAGTAGAGTTTCGACGGGATGAGAGCCAGATAACTTCAGTTTTGCTGGAGTTATGTTTCAGTTGATTGGCACCCAACCAAACAGCAAGTTCATCAATGCATAATGACACCCTTTCTTGCAGGTCAGCCTGATGACCTTTAATGCAATGACCGTAAATCTGGGTGTCATCAGCGTACTGATGAAAAGCGAGCTCATGTCTAGCTGCTATTCTTTCCAAATCTCCAGTGTACAAAGAGATTAGTAAAGGACCAAGGACTGAACCTTGGGGGACTCCTACAGCGGAAACCGACATTGTCGATTTTGTCCCACTACAGCGGATGTCAAAACATCTGTCATTTAAGTAGTCCCTAAACCATTCTAACGCAGATTCAGAGAAACCATAGGAGATGTGCAGTCTTCGGAGCAGTGTTGCGTGATCTACCAGATCGAAAGCTGCCGATAGATCAAGCAAAACTAACAATGTAAGCTTACTGTCATCTGCTGCCCTAACGATGTCTGAAAAGACTTTGGTTATGGCAGTTTCTGTCGAATGATGACGACGGTAGGCTGACTGCAAGGGAGGGAAAAGATAAAATTCTGCGAGGTAGTTGACTACTCTGTTGAGAACTAATCTTTCCAAGAGTTTGGACAACACCCTTAAGTTTGAAATAGGCCTGTACGACGAAGTTTCAGTGAGTTTAAGACTTGGCTTCTTGAGCAGTGGCGTGATGTAGGCCGATTTGAAAGACTTCGGAACCCTGCCTGCCGAAAAAGACCTGTTGAATAAGCTCACTAAAAAAGGAGCAATTATTCCAGATATCTCCTTCAACAGCCATGTAGGAACCCGGTCATTCGAGCATTGCTTATTCGGAAGCCCTTGAATAGCCCTAACTACTTCTTCTTCGTCGACTATGCTGAACCCATTCAAACTGAGCCCGTGCTCGCAGAATGAAAATGTTGGGTCATCTTGGGCATTGATTGACCTTCTCGCCGACGCAACTTTCTCAGTGAAAATTGCGTGATAGTCATCAGCACTGATGCCTGAGACTGACGACGTCTTGCTTTTGCCCGCGATGCTATTGATGAGTTTCCAGGTGTCAGCTGGCTTCCCTTTGGACTGAGAAAGCTTCAAGTTCCAGAACTGCTCTCGCTTGCGTCTGCACAGACTCTTGTAAACCTTCAATTGCTTGACCCAGGCAGTACGTGCTTGCTCATTTTTTGACCTACTGTAGCTTCTTTCAAGACTTCTCTTAAGGCGTTTAGAGGCGCGATACTCATGGTCAAACCAAGGGTCCGAAGGCCTCTGGTGCACTCTAACAGTATTAAGAGGAATCAACTTATCGAGAATGCTAGCCAAAGTGGAGCTGTAGAGGTCAGCAGCTGAATCTACATCAAGGTCAGTGCTAGACGAGAGTGGAGACAATCGAACCTGTTGAGCAAACTCTGTTCTATCCAAGAGTTTCCAGCGTCTACTAGAAGTTTTTTTGTACACAGGAGGAGGCTCTGCCAGTCGACACTTCCAAACCAGCAGTTTGTGGTCAGAAAAGCCTACCTCAATGCAGTCAACTTCAAGACTCTTTTTCGAGGCAACCACATCAAGCCACCCTCCCTGACTATGGGTTGGTTGGTTGACTGATGACTGGAAACCATGAGAGCTCAGGATATCCTGAAACGTCTGAGTATCGTTATCACTTGGATTTTCAAGGTGGAAGTTGAAATCTCCCAGGATTAATACTTCTTCACTGTATGTGGCCAAGGTGCTCATGCTTTCATTGAAATCCTTGAAGAACACGCTAGAAGCATAACCTGTTCGATAAACAACTAAACCAATGACCGCCCTTGAACCAGAGGTGATTCTGACACAAAGATGCTCAAGAGTTGAGAACTGAACTTCTGTGTCCAATGGTGCAACCTGGAATCCAGAGTCAGCCACGACTGCAACTCCCCCGTGGTTTGTATGCAGCATGTTTACTGTATTGGAGAGTGTAGGCTTTGATCTTTCGACCACTACTAAGCCCTCCTGCCGCAGTCGGCTGATACAGACTGACTCAGGATCATTCCAAGTTTCAACCAGAAACAGTCCATCTATCTTGTACTCTTTCATGGTCTCCAGAACATCATCCACCTTATTGTGGAGAGACCTAGTGTTGAGTAGGCCCAGCACGACTGAAGGCCCACTCTTCTGACATTTGTGCCGATCAACTTTCTCATGGACAACTGGCTCATGGCTTCTAAGAGCGTGCCGGCTTTGGCGTTCCTTTACAAGTTTTCCGCCTCGTCTGCCACGATAATGCCAATGCTGGCGGTGCCTTGCCAATCCTAGTCTGTTGATGGTCGTTCTAGCCTCTGCACTAAGCTCCCCATTGTTGTTATTATTGAATTGTAAAAAGAATTCTTTTGAATAAATTTGCATAGGATAGAACAATAATAATAATAACAATAAAATAGTTTAGAGACTAAAAGATCAGTGTTATGTTAGGTGAAACTATGGGAAAGGATTTTAGATTTGTTAAAAAATTAATATAATTGGAAAAAGAAAAGTTATAATTAAATAGGTTTTAATCGACTCACCGGTCTTTGATTGACACAATATATGGTTAAATTTAATCAATTTAACTTACCGGCAGGTTGATAACAAACAACTATTTATATATATTATATAAAAACTCGTAAAAACAAAATTTACCTAAATATGAATAGAAATAATTAATCTAAACTAATTTAAATAAAATATTATCTTAAAAATATGTTATTTACGAATAAAATGGTATAAAACTTGTCAAATTTGAAAGGCAACCGTATTGGCGCCTAACATAATAATTGACGAAGATGGTTTGATTCTTTGGAAATGGCAGAAGACTTCGCCACGGGTTTGGAAACTTTTCAATTAATCTTCCAATTTATCCAGAAAAAAAGCAGTTTGGTAACATGGGCTCTTCCAAACCTTTTTACCCCGACGTTTTCACATTTTTCTCTACATCAGAAGGTTTCAATTTTGTTATTAAAATGATAAATTAGATTTCATTTCACTCTTTTCCAATTTAAAAAATTAAATTTTAAATTACACTAAAACCATTTCTCATTTCATTATCGGACTTTCCATCATCACTCGTTTTACTTTTTCACCACCATCACCTAAAAACCCGGTGAACATTCTATATGGGTCTATATGGGTCCCATATGAGCTAAGTGGGTTAAGGGTAATCAATATGGGTCCTATATGGGTCCTAGATGGGCTTCGTAGGCTAGAGATTATCTATATGGGTCTTATATGGGTCATATATGGGCTAAATGGGCTTTAAAAAAGAATAAAATTTAACGTGTTTTTAAAGAAAAACCTATTTGGAAAAGTATATGGGTCCTAAATGGGCTAAATGAGCTTTGAATAAGAGTAAAAGTTGAAGTGTTTTCAAGGAAAGCGTATGTGGGTCCTATATGGGTCCTATATGGGCTAAGTGGGCTTTGAATAAAAAAAAAAGTTGAAGTGTTTTTATGGAAAGCCAAGTAGGTCCTATATGGGTCCTATATGGCCTAAATCTGCTTTGAATAATAAAAAAGTTAGAGTTTTTTTATGGAAAGGCTATGTGGGTCCTTTATGGGTCTTATATGGGCTAAATGGGCTTTGAATAATGATAAAGTTGGTGTGTTTTTATGGAAAGCTTATGTGGGTCCTTTATGGGTCCTATATGGGCTAAATGGGCTTTAAAAAAATAAAAATGCTAAGTGTTTTCAGGGAAAGCCTATGTGGGTCCTATATGGGTCCTATATGGGCTTAATGGACTTTGAATTAGTGTAACATTTGGCCATGGTTTTGGTAAAATATTTATTATTTTGTTATTTTAGTCATTTGAATTATTTATCTTTTTTATTTTAGAAATTTTATCTTCTGTTGTAATTATTTAAAAAGTATTTGTCTATAAAAGTCATTCTGGTTTCTTGTTAAAGTTTTTTTAAACATTTCTCATTATTAAATATTAATATTAAAAAATTTTAAGTTATGCAAATAATTATTCAATAGTTCAACAAACTTTTCAAAACCCCACAAGTTGTAATCAATGTATTCAATATGTATATAAGACACCAGCCATTTTTATCCATATGTGTAATGCCGGTTAGTACTCCCCTACTCCCCTTGACCAGAACAAATAAAACCATGGTATTTAATTCATCAATAAATTATTCGCAACAGGTTCTGTCAAAACCAACTCAACTCAAACATACAAAAGAGAAATCAAAGTACACGTGTCCAATTTAGAAAAGCAAGCCAAGCAAAATTCAAAAAAAATAATCTTGAAGAACCCGATTATTCACATTTTTTATATTTGGACTATTTTTCTTACATCTTTAAATTTATGTTTGGCAGAAATATTTTAATTGCATTTTTTTTAAATAAATAATTTATAAATCAATCATGTGTTGCCCGTATAGCCCATATGGGACCCACTTAATTTGGTGTAGCATTTTGACATGGGTCCCATATGGGCTGCCCATATGGGGCCCATATAGTTGCCCACATGAGACCCATATAGGTCCCATATAGAATGTTCACTGGGAATGTTCACTATCACCACCACCATTTGACAGACTACATATCCTTAAGACTACCCATGTTGGGCTCGCTATTCATCCGTTGTGTATTGTTGACCCTAGCAAACTTTTTTCACCATAAACCGCTAAACTACATTGTTCAATTTGTCAACTCAGTGATGAATTCTCTAAAAGGTAAATACAAGGAGTACAATCTCATACAGGTTTCCTTCGATGAAGGTTCCCTCACCAAGAAAGTCTATTTCAATCCTTGTTCTCCCGAAAGTATTTAAACTCTTACTTTCTGTTGATTTTGATGAGGGTTTTTAAATGGCACATACAGGGGTCAAACAAATTATTTGGGCACGAAGCACTTTTTACTTCATTTGCAAGCTAATTATGATTTGACTGTTTTTGGTCATTGAAATTATATTCATCCCATAGCTTTCTTAGTTACACATTGATGAAAAAAAAGCGTGCTTAATTTATTAAAAGTTATTGAAATTTTATTCAAAAAACAACTTTTTATTTAAAAGTCAAAAAATTATTATGGCACAGATTACAACTAAGCAATATAAGATTATTTGAAGTTTTTACATTTATTTATGTTTCCTATTATTAAATATAAAAATAAATTTTTATAATAAAAAAATACCACGTTGGAACGAAAATAAAAAAAGCATTCAAATGATATTCGGCGAAGAGTGTTTGATCTAATTAAAGAAGGTTTTTCACAAAGATGTATTGCGTAAATGTTAAAATTGGAATAGTATACTGTAGATACAAAATATATAAATCATGGTTTTATTGAAAATATAGGTGGTGTCAAGCTTATTGACTTTACCCACAAATTCTGTTTAAATTTTGTTGATGGAAAAAAATTCCATTAGGACCAATTAGGATTCTCTTGGACCAATTGACCCCGGTGGCAAATAACAGCGCAAGCGCTAAATATATACTTTTTAATCGAAAATTTTTTGACTAACAAATAAAGACTAGATATGTTTGCGTAACATTAACTGTCTTAATAGTATTTTATATTATTTATTATTGAGCCCATAATAACAAAGTTATGATTGCTATGTAACTCTTGAAGGTTCCAAGAGTAAAATTGAATCCACTGAAATTTGAACTTATATTTTTTGATAAAAATGGTAAACTAATTAATGATCCATGTAATTTTTCCTCTCATACTATTGTTCCAACTAATCATAGTCGTAGCTTAGGATTTATTTCTGACTCAAAACTAACCTTATCAAACCAAATTCTATTTGTTACTAAATCTTTCTATTTTCATCTCAGACGTATAAGACAATTATTACCTTACTTAGAAGACCCTTCTTTAAAGATGTTAGTTTCTGCACTTTTTCTATCTCGATTTGACAATTGTAATTCACTCTATTATAATTTACGTGAAAGTACTTTAAAACCATTTAATTATGCAGCTAGAATCGTTAGCCGTACTCCTATTTATCATCCCATTATGCAGGTCCATATATTTGGAACTCATTACCTCCTTATTTAACTACTTCTAAATCATTATTTACTTTTCGTAAGGATCTGAAGACATATCTGTTTAACAAATTCATTTACGAGCGCTCTTATATTTGAGGAAAGATCGCTATAGAAATTGATTTGATTGATCCAAGCTTATTGAATTGACCCGACTTTTTAATATATATTTTTTATCCCATTTGGAATACCCTTCCACCTGCACTTCGCAACATCAAACAATTTTCGAATTTCAAAGCCAAACTGAAAACTCATTATTTTCACTTAGCTACTCTTTGCTCTCATTTTTATAACATAACTATTAAAATTATTATTTCTTCATTGCATTACGACGTAGTAAGAGCGTTTCAGATGCGTGCCAAGGCGCTATACAAAAACAAAATTTATTATTATTATTGTTATTAGAAATAGTGCCAATTTAAAATCATTAATGATTAGATATTTATTAAGCTAAATATTTTGTATTTCAAATACTGTAATTTTTCAAAATATAAATGAATTATTTAGGAAAATGTATAGGATCTCTCGCCTATTAATTGGTCTCTTGCCTACACTAACATTTCTCATTCTTCACTATTTGAAGTATTTTAAAGCTTGATATCATTTTTCCTACAGAGGGTTGTTACAAATGTAAAAAGACAGACCATACTGCCAGAGATTGCAGTGAAAAGGTTTCCACGGACACAAGCAAGAAATGCTATAACTGTGGCTTGCCCATCCATCTTAGCCGTGATTGTTTCGAAAGACGATCGAAGAAAAAAGTGATCGTGGTGGCGTGTGCAACAACTGCCATGAAGAAGGTCACATTGCACGAGATTGTCTTCAAAAGCGATCATATGAAGGAGGATGGGGTGGTGGCACATGATACTTGTAGTCAAGAGGGTCACATGAGTCTAGAATATGTTGATATAAGGTAGAAGGTGGAAGGTATGGTAGAAGTTAATGGTCGCGGTGATCGGCAGAAAAAAAATTGTTTTTAGAAGAGGTTGAAATTAAGTGTACGAATATTACTGAAACATTTTTGAATTTAAGCATTAACCCATTCATTTGGTTTACTTCATTAGTTCTATAACACTGTTATTGGAAACATGACGAAAGTCTTATATTTTTCTTGTTTCACTAGTTAAGAGCATGAGGTGGTTGTTATGTAGGGTTGGAAAGTGGAAGACATCTGCATGGAAGCAGCTGGTCTAATCTATTGCAGCGTACCAAGCCAAAAACTCGATCCATTGGAGTAGCAGCAAAGTGGTTTTGTTTATCCATAGACGAAAGGTGTACACAGTCAATCACCTTTTATAAGAACATTTATAACTTTAAATATTTTAGATATAAATCTTTTTTGAATATTTATTTTTTACCCTGATTATTGAAGCTTCATTTTCTACTTAGTGCATTTATATAATTGAAATGGTTTTGAATAAAACAGAGTTCAAAGTAAAAATGATCGACTGTGGACAGTCGGTGTACACAGTTGATCACATCTACGAACACAGTCGATCACTACTATAAATCCTATAATTTCAAATTTGCCTTGCTTATAATTAAGTATTGATAAGAATTTAAAAACACGCATAAATTATATTAATTTAGAGAAACTTTTAAAATTTAAACTGTTCTTATGTAAAAAAAAATTAATAAAAATTCTTTCTATTTTATTAATCTGAAATAAGTAAATCTCATCAGTTTTACTGAGCTATAAGGGAATACTAAACTAGTACTAAGTAGGGGAGACCGGGGTAAGATGACGAGCTGGGCAAGATGACAAATGTCTTATATTTTCAGTTTTTCACTAGTTAAGAGCATGAAGCAAATACTACTGGCTCTCCTACCTCCCTTTCGTTAAATAATATTATGTAAAGGGTGAAATCATTATTTTTGTTTTAGTTGTGAAGTTTTAAAGTTATCCGCGGTCACGTTATAACTTTTATGCACGTTTAAATAGGCTCTGCTGCAGAAATAGGTGACATATTTTTTTTAACTTTTTTATATATATTAGTATTTTATTTATAATACTACTTATTAACACAAATAGTTGTCAACTAACTGACTTAATAAATGGTAAAGAAAAAGAAAATTGGTAACTAAGCAGTTCGGGGTAAGATGGTTGGGGCAATATGACATGCTTGTCATCTTGACTCGGTTTTCAGAATTTGCAAAAATAAAGATAATTATGATACTGGAGCTTTTGTGTTGCTCAATTATTAGTTAATTATCATAAATTAAGACATTTATCGAAAAGAATTAATCCTGTAAGTTATAGGTAATTACGAACACACACAGACACACACACACACACACACACACACACACACACACACACACACACACACACACACACACACACACACACACACACACACACACACACACACACACACACACACACACACACGTGTTTTATAACACTGCTGATAAATGTAAAAAATATTGTTTGTTTTGTTATTATAAAAATACTATAAAGATTTTACTGAATATAATTTATTTGTTAATCGCAATTTAGTTCAAAAATTGATACAACTTTTAAGATTTAAAGGAAAATCGGGTATTATGGAATACCATTTGCTTTTTTCTAAATACCTCAATTAGTTTTAGAAAAAGAATATTCAAAGCTTTTTAGTACATAAAATAATCATTCATAATAATACGTCATTTGTAAACAATTATGTTTTTCATTTTTTTATATTTAAAAAAAAAAATTTAATGTTGCAAAAGAAGGCTCATAAAAAACAGTCTGGTAATATAGGATAGACAGTTAAAATGAATTAAAAAGCATTAAAACGTCATACAACTTGTAATATTTTTTCTTTTTTAAATTTAAACTCATAATAAAGCAACTACATGTTTTAAAGCCTTTATTTAAAAATTTAAAACAAAAAAATCATTTTAACATGAACGAAAAAAGAAAAAAACGTCATAAAACTTCTATTATATTAAATTGTATCATTGATGAACAAAACTTATGTCAACACATCAAATCACCTACCCATGTAAAAGGATCTACTAATAACTCCGCAAAACATGATAAACATACTATCAAAGATAATTATCCGCTCAACATCATTCTCAGATCATCATAAAATTTTTTGTACCGTTAGCCTTTCCAACCCCAATCCTTACTATAAAATAATAGAATATCGAAATCTGAATAAAAATCAACTGGCTTAATTTCAAAAACGACCTCAAAAAATCATCAATACTTCATCATCAAAACCTCTCATCTGAACAATATTTACAACACAAAAAAAGTTAATGAAAATAAGACTTTTGTTTATGCCGGTTGTGTCGTAGCACAGATTGTTGCGCGATTGTCTCGACCATTTACTGATGGTGATTTTGTCAAAAACTGCATGCAAGCCATTTACAAAAAAGTCTGTCCTGAAAAAACAGACCTGTTCAACATAGTGCCATTGTCCTGGATGACTATCCAGCGCCGGGTGGTTGATTTATCCAACGACGTTTGTGAACGGTTGCGTGACAAGCTTGCCATTTGCAAGTATTTTTCAATTGCCTTAGGTGAGAGCACGGATAACGTTGACACAGCACAGCTTTTGGTTTTTGTTCGTGCAGTGGATGAGAACTGTAAATTAACTCAGGAATTAGCAGGAATGGCCTCTCTACGTGGACGTACAACTAGTGCAGATATTTTTGGAGAAGTGAAATCTGTTCTTGAAAACCTTAACGTTCAGTGGCCAAAGCTCTGAAGTGTTACTACTGACGGTGCACCCGCCATGACTGGTAAAGAATTAGGACTTGTTGCTCATCTGCGATCACATTTGCGAGACTTAGGAATTCCAACAAACACTATTCACGCATACCACTGCATCATACATCAAGAGTCACTATGTACACGAGTCATTACTTTTGATAATGTTGTGAAATTTCTTTTTAAATCAGTGAACTTCATACGAGCAAAAGGACTTAACCATCGACAATTCAGATCATTTCTTGAAAACATTGAGTCAGCATATCGTGATATACCATATCACACTGATGTAAGGTAATTGAGTCGAGGAAAAGTTCTAACTAGGTTTGTTGAGTTACGAAAGGAAATCTGTGAATTCCTTGTTACCAAAGGCAAAGACACAGCTGTTTTTACAGACAAACAGTGGTTGGCAGACTTCGCATTTTTTGACAGACATAACAAAACACTAAAATAAATTGAATCTGCGTCTTCAAGGCAAAGATCACTACATCTTTGATATGTACCAAGAGCTGCCGTCATTCACCTTGAAGCTACGGCGGTTTTGTTCGAATCTACAATCTGGTAATTTATGTAATTTTCCTATTTGTTCAGCTTTTCAGAAGGAATACCAGTGTGACTTCAATAAATACCTCGACAGTTGTGAAGTGTTACTAAAGGAATTTAATGAACGTTTTGATGCATTCAGGGAGCATAAGGATTTATTTAACTTCATCCGTGACCCTTTCTCTTGTGCTGTCTAATCCGTATCTGAGCAATGTCAGCTAGAAGTCATTGATCTTCACTGTTCCCCAGAATTAAAGTTTGCGTTTCAGCCTAACTCCATTTTAACTTTTTATTTAGTCTAGTTTAGGGAGTTAAAACCACGCAGATCTTTTGACCTCTATAATGGTTATAAAAAAAAATATATTTATGTTTATGTATTTGAATTATTTTTTACTATTATGTCATAGTCGCACTTATAGTTGTACATCATGGGATGGTTTTCCCAGTATTTATCTAATTTTATTTTAAATTTATCTGTATTTTCAGCTTTTACGATCTCATCAGGCAAGCTATTCCAAACTGTTACCACTCTATGTGTATAAAAAAAAATTCTTGTATTCTTTTGGCACTGTTTTTTGGATAATTGTAGTGAATTTCCTCTTGATTGCCTTGTATTAAGTGTGAAAATATCTTCCGTTATTTTACTAGCATATTTATTATTAAGTATTTTATAGGTTTCGATCTTGTCCCCTCGAAGTCTTCGGTATTTTAATGTTGGTAACTTAATTACTTTAAGTCTATCGTCATGTCTTTTAGTTTAGGTAGCATTTTTGTAGCCCTCCTTTGTACATTTTCTATGCAATCAATTTGATTTTTCAATGAAGGACTCCATACACTGCTAAGGTATTCTAGATGGGGCCTAACTATACCTTTGAATAATAATCTAAATGTTTTTGTATCAATAAATTTAAACGTTCTAATAATAATTGGTTAGCTTTATTTACTTGTTTTGTATGTGAATATGGAATTTTAAATTCTTGTCTATAATTACACCAAGGTCTCTTTCATACTCTATACCTTCTAAAACTACCTGACTTCCTTCATAATCCTGCATAAAATAAACTCTTTCTTCCTTTTTATTTCTGTATAACTGCAATAGTTTACATTTATGCGGATGAAGTCTCAGGTCCCATTGTACACTCCATTCCACTACTTTGTTTATATCTTCTTGTAGCTTTGTTTGGTCCTCTATTTCATTAATTTGTTGATATATTTTACAATCATCAGCGTACATAAATATATTTGAACTCACTCTCTCTGGCAGATCGTTGATAAATAAAACAAATAATAATGGGCCCACGACTGATCCTTGGGGAATGCCACTTTTTACTTTTACCCATTGTGATTTAACACCATTAACATTAACCCTCTGTACCCTATCATTTAGAAAATTACTTATCCACCTGCATGTTTTATAACCAATTCCATAATTTTCTAATTTATATATTAGTTTTTTATGCGGTACCTTATCAAATGCTTTCATAAAATCAGTGTAAATAACATCGATTACCCCTCCTTTGTCTAAAATACTAGTCCAATTATCCATTACCATTAGTAATTGTAATGAAGTCGACCGTCCTCCAATAAAACCATATTGCCTTTTGCTAAATAAATCATTTAAATTCATATGTTTTTCTATTCTTTTTCTTATTACTTTTTCCATTACTTTACAGGTTATACTAGTTAAACTAACTGGCCTATAATTTGATACCTCTTTTTTATCTCCTTTTTTAAATATTGGTATTATTTCCCCTTTTTTCAAATCTCCTGGTATTATACCGCTATTTAGTGAGCAATTAAAAATGTTACATAATGGTGTATGTATTATATTTGTTAATTTTGATAATACTATGGGATGAACACCATCTGGACCTGGGGCTTTTGTTACATTTATTTCTTTTAATAAGTTATAAATTTCATTCTTTGTGACATCTCCATCATAAGATCTTTCGTTAAATGTTATATTATCTATTTTGTTAAAATTATCATTATTTTCTTCTGTAAATACACTTTTAAAGAAATTATTGAGACTTTCTGCCTTTTCTAAATCAGTTGTCGCAATGCTCAGTGATCCGTCACATCCTATTAGGTGCAGCTCGGATATGCCACTCCGAGTTTTTCTTTTGGAATTTATGAAAGCCCAAAATTTTTTAGGATTAGATTTTGAACATTTTAAATATGAAGCGGTCAAAGATTTGGCTTGCCGAATCTTGTCTGAATTTGGCAGCACATACGTGTGTGAACAAACGTTTTCCGTCATGAAAATAAACGGAGATCATCTTTGACTGTTGATCATCTTTGCTCGATTTTGAGGCTTGCACAACAGAACTCGAACCTAATATTGACAATGTTGTTGCAACCATTCAGGCTCAACCTTCTCATTAAAATTCTAACATTTAGTTATTCATACATTTTTAAATAACGTTATTTTTTTGTTATGACACTTATTAAAAACTTGCATTCTTTGAGTTTTTTTACATTTAGTTATTCATACATGTTTAAATAACGTTATTTTTCTATGACATTCATTAAAAATTTTCATTCTTCGAGTTGTTTTATTGTGTGATCTATGTGCACGCTGATGCGGCCCTTGGCGCCCAGGGACTCAGTAATTTTGGCCCTCAGGCTGAAAAAGGTTGTGCACCCCTGATCTATAGGCTATATATCCTTATCCAAACAAAAATCCTATTAATAATAATAATAATAAAATTCATTTATCTAGCGCTCAAAAATAATGCCTATTTATAATGCGTCAAGGGACGCAACTAAGGCGCCACTCACACGACAGAAGTCGTGAAACAACGCATCATATACACTAGGTGTATGATAGCTCACGGTTGGTTGAACAGGGATTCGAACTGACGACCTTTAAGTTGCAGGTCCAACGACTTACCATCTAAGCCAGCCCGCTCGCCGTTTAACTCATGTTATTCCAAAGAGTTTACTTCAAAAATAGAATGTAAATTTTTTTTAAATTTTATGACAAATTTAGAGCGTTTTTAAAATACGTTTGATGACGCTCTTGAGAAAGAACTGAAAGACTACATGTTCCAGAATGAAGATTTTTTGGAAAGATCAGTATTAAAAAAGCGGAAAAAGGTATTTCTTTAGATAAATAAGGTAGTCGATTAATAAGTAAAATGTTTAAATTACAATTTTCGTTACATACAATATGATTCGATTTTAGGCAAGTAAGCATTCCATCTTGGGAACCCAGTTACTCAGAATGGAATATTTGAGTGTTCATATTTGAGGTTAATAAACTCATATTTCCTATTTCTTTATTTCTTATGTTTAACTTGATATAGTTAGACAAAGAGTCAATATAATGGCTGGATAAATTTTAATTTACGTTATTGGTTATGCAATTGAGCCATGAGAATACGTATAAAAATCGTTCCATCTTGTGCAACCTCCCCCTACATAGTGACTATGTGTAGTTATAGTGATAGCTGTTTAAAACCAAAATATCTTTTGCTTACTTGAAATATTCAATCTAAATATTGAAAATCAAAATTCAATTTTAATATTTGTATCTAAAAAAAAGTTTTAAAATATTCTTATAAGGGAAAGAAAAAGAAAATCCGGATTCCAAGAGCCCTCCCAGGATCGTCTATGCTGGGTAGGACCCCCCCAAGATTTGCAGCTGATCGCCGCCCCTGGTGCCGAATCATGCCAGTTTGGTGTTGTGGTTGACGGCACACAAGACTGCAATGGGTTAGAGCAGGAATCGATATGCATTCGTTTTTTTGATGAAGCTCTAAATGTTAATGAACAGTTTATTGGTTTATTCAGCCCCTCAGACACGACCAGACAAACATTACCTGCTGTAGTAAAAGATTTTCTGATCAGAATTATGCTACCTATAGAAAACCTCAGAGCACAGACTTATGACGGCGCTGCTAACATGAGCGGCCGATATAAAGGTTGTCAGGCTTTTATCAGTAGTGAGCATCCGCTTGCATTGTTTTTCCACTGTTCTGCACACTGTGCAAATCTTGTTGCCCAGCATACAGCTGCCGCAAATCCCTTTGTGAGCAATTCACTTCAGTTTGTCCAAGAGTTAGGTGCCTTGTACAATCGTTCAGGGGAGTTCAAGAAGCAATTTAGTGATGCTTTATTGTCTTTTATAATTGACTTGCCTGATGAGCCACTGAATAAGAAGTATAGTATAAAACCTCTTTGTCCTACAAGATGGCTGACCAGAGTTTCTACAGTGTCTTCTGTGCTTGAACATTATGAAATAACACTTGTTAGCTTGGAATCATTAACTTCTAATGGTACTGCTGATGAAACAGCTGTAAAGGCTCGAGGTCTTTTTTATCACTTTCAACAGGGCACTACTGCACTGGCCCTCAAGGTAGTTGTTTTAGTGTGAACAAGTCGTTGCAGTCAGCAAGTGCCACGGTCAGTGGAATGGTTGCAGCGACTGATTCAGTTGTGCAAGAACTGCGTCGCATACGAGCAGATGAACAGTTTAACGCCATTTTCAGAGATGTCAACAGAATGGTTTTGGCATATGATCTCGAGCCGATTGCTGTACCTCGGGTGCGAAAGCCGCCCCAAAAGTATTGTGGGGTGAGCCCAGCTTATGTGGCAACAACACCAGAGGAGCATTATCACGCAGCTTATTACTCTGTTATAGACATTGCAATTATGCAACTCACAGAAAGGTTCAATCGAGATTCTCCTGGTTTGCGTTTATACTTGCAGCTGGAGAAAATGTTGCTAACTGGTGAAGTGAACCATGATATTTGCAAGCAGTATCGTGAGTTAAATGCAAATAGTCTTTGTTCACAGTTAGCTATGTTTAAAGACCAGAATGATTACAGAACTTTATCACAAGTGCAACAAATAATGCAAGCTATAATCCCGGAAGTCAGACATCTCTTTCCTCAGGTTGAAAGATTGATCAGGTTGATGCTTGTTTGTCCAGCAACGTCCTGTACTGCAGAAAGATCTTTTAGTGCTTTGCGGCGTCTTAAGACTTGGTTGCGTGCATCTATGACACAGCCTCGCTTGAATTCACTGGTCGTTTGTCATGCACATCAGGATATACTTGACAGTATAGATTTAAAAAAGCTAGCAGAAGAATTTGCTAGTCGGTCAGACATTCGAAGGGGTCTTTTTGGAAATTGGACTTAGCGAGCTGTGGTGAGAAGATAGGAGAACAGACAGAGAAGGTATTCTATGTTATCTGAATATACACAGTGGGCCAAAAAAATTTCCCAATGTATATTTGTTTATAAATTTGGCAAATTTAAATCTATTTGAAATTTTTAAAAACTATTTGACTCAGAAATGAATGGAAAACAAGCTGTTATAACATTTCTTTAGATTCTTTTAATGTGCATTCTTTTCATCTAGTGAAACTAAAACAAGTATGAAAATATTATAAAACACAAACATATTTCGATATTTTCACATTTATTTCAACTTCACAAGGTGAATGTATTACAGATTAAAAGGGTCAAAATAAATTTTTCTGAAATCTTGTTCCTTATTCATTTCTGAGTCAAACTGTGAAAAAATTGAAAATCGCTTTACATTTGCCAAAGTTATATACAAATATATAGCGGTATTTTTTTTTGACCCAGCGTGTATATTTATCTGTCTGTTTGACTGGCTAACCCAATAAAGTGTTTATTTATCGTTAGAGTTTCATCAACAAAAGGAATACAGATTTATGCCTGGTCTACCTAGTTAGTTATGCTATATATTTATGTTATATTGATATTCTAATTTATAGTGACTGACATTCATATATACTTCTATAATATGATGACTGTAAAAACAGATTGTCCGGACATTTAATTATTATTCATTTATTGTTACATTTGACACTATTGAAAGGAATTTCACTATTTTATTGGAACATAGGCATATGGATACAAATCTGCGCACATTTTTTAAATAGTTATTTTAATGTTATGCAAATTTATTTTTTTAGCCTGCTTGCAAAAAATGAACCGATATTTTCTGAAAAGCGTCGTTGAATGTCTGCTTGCGAAAATTGAAAAATCGGAAAATTATTTTTATAAAATATAATATCTTAATTTATATCTATAAATACAAAAAAAATAGGTGAAAGAGTATTTAAGTAAGCAAATCATAATTTAGCTTCAGACAGCTATCATAACTACGCCTACACAAAATATATTACTGAAGACCCCAGGACCCCCCTAGGATCGCCGCCCATGTCCATAACTACGTTACTATAGACTATAGTCTATTAATTATTAAACTATAGTCTATATACTATTGGCACCATTTTAAGAGTGCTCATGTATTATTTTTTTCAGACAAAAATTAATGAATTTAGTAAATCTCAATAGATATTTCGGTTAATTCGTTTCAAAAATTAATAAATTAACCAAATCTGACTTATTTAAGCTGAACCCATAACTACGTTACTATAGTCTATAGCGCAAAGTTAGTTCTATCGTCTGTGTGTGTGTGTGAGTGTCAGGGTATAAAAGGGTGAAGCTTGAGATTTATACAGACATCTTATTTGAGACCCGAAGAATCTATAATTAGATTTATTTAAAAGATATTAATAGTTTTCCTAAGCTTAGTGCTACAAAATAGCACAATCAGCTTTTGAAAGCTAGTGGGTCTGTGATAGCTGTAAGCGTGTGAAAACTTCAAAAAAACTGAAAAGTCTTATTATTTTATGTTCACTATTATCATAATACTAATAATCATAACTATCATCACCGTCATAATCATCAAAATCACCACCATTAACATCACCATCGACATTATCCTAGATACTGGCAGTATGTCAAAGGAGCCTAAGACCACAGTCAAACCTGAGGACAGAATCCCTCATGAAGGTGAGTCTTCCGGCAATTTTATTCATTCATCCAATCACTCATTCATTCATCATAAGATTCCCTTATCTAGTTCAGGGTTTCTTAAGTGGTGGCCCGCGAAATGTTTTATATAATAGACACTTTTTACACTAAGTTAATTTTTAATCATTAATTTGGTGCTAAAGAATTGATGAAATAGTTCAAAACATAAGGACAAGCTTCTTGAAATAGAACAGAAGTGTTTTGCCATTCAGCTTGACGAATCCAGAGATTTTTCCAACAGAGCTATTCTTATTGCTTACAATCGATTTGAAGCTAACAGTGACATTATTGAAGACGTGATGTTGTCGCTGGAGTTTCTTCAGCAGACAACAAGTGCTGACATTTTAATGCTTCTGAATGATTATAATCATATAATGAAATCATCATTTCATTGCGAAGGAAATTGATTTGGTGTATGCACAGAAGTTGCAACTTCCATGATGGGTAAACACTAAGGACTTACTGCACGAATAAAAGTTATAGCTTCCAAATCTAATTATTAGTTTATTCACCAAAAAATGCTATTAGCAAAAAAATAAGCTTGATCATGCCATTAATAATGTTGTAAAGGAAGAAAACTATATCGAGGAAAGTGCATTGATTACGCGTTTATTTTTTACGCTGTGTGAGGATATAGGTGCTGAACAAAAAATTTGATTTTGCATACGGAAGTCAGATGGCTTTCTTGTGTTTACGTGTCTATTTGTTCTCTGAAAAAGATTGAAGCCTATATAGTACCACGAAAACTTGGTCTGGTTGATGTTTTTAGCTCCAACAATATCTATCAATCTATGAAAGATTTCATGTTTTTTCAGCATTTTCAGAAGCAATAGAAAATGAAAACATTTCGGAGAATGAAGGGAATTGCTAACTGTCACAGTAAAAAATTATTTGAAGGTTTTTCTGAATATTCATCAGAATAATTTTTGATGAAACAGATCCACGCCCTGGAAAAGAATAGGTAAGAAAACCTTCATGAAAATAATCTGCTCAACACAACGTTTGATGACAAACTAATTGAATTATAAAATGATAATGGTTTAAAAGTTTGAAAGTTTTCAAAAAGTAAATTTTGTGGATTTTGGATCAGTGTGCGTCTTGAATATCCACCGACGTTGATTAGGAAATTCTTCGATGACACTAATAAGAACCAAGAAAGAAAAAGAAATGTCAGTTTTGTATAGCGCCCGGGCACGCAACTGAAGCGCCACTCACACGACCTAAGTCGTGAAACACCGCATCATATACACTAGGTATATGATAGCTCACGGTTGGCTGAACAGGGATTCGAACTGGCGACCTTTAAGTTGCAGGTCTAACGACTTACCATCTAAGCCAACCCGCTCGCCGACCAAAAATTGTGTCAATCGATTTGACTGACATAAAATCTCGAAATAATTTGCTCGTTAATTTTTAACCCATTTTTGCTCGAATCTTTTATTAACTTAATTTTAACTCTTTTCACATTAAAATAATTTTTTCAAATTTTGGATTTAGCACACACTTTGAGGTCTAATTTTGGTAAATTTATCTTTTTTTCTTCATTTTTTATTCTCTGCACAACAAATAAAATAAAGACCAACCGAAATTTGGTTCGGTTTCGGTTTCAGCGCCGAAGTTTTATATTTTCTTAGTTTCGGTTTCGGATTATTTTCTGTTTCGGCCGAAAACGTGCTTTCAGTTTCGACTTAATTTTGATTCCGCCTGAATAAAAATATCAGTTACGGTCGGTCTCTAAAATAAAATAAATATTTATGAACTTATATGCAAATTTGACACGCCCGTATATGCTAATTGTTCCAATAATGGAACATACATAATTTTTTGAAAATTAATAATAAGAAATTGATGAGAAAATTTCAATTATATATAAAGAAAGGATAAGATATTAAGAATAAGAACACAAAAAACAGAATACAGAAAGTTTGAAAATTTCAGTAATTATTTTTCTTTA
>OX030963.1:5260226-5290226 GCA_943735955.1 Piscicola geometra
ACACTGGTATTCCTTCTGAAAAGCTGAACAAATAGGAAAATTACATAAATTACCAGATTGTAGATTCGAACAAAACCGCCGTAGCTTCAAGGTGAATGACGGCAGCTCTTGGTACATATCAAAGATGTAGTGATCTTTGCCTTGAAGACGCAGATTCCATTTATTTTAGTGTTTTGTTATGTCTGTCAAAAAATGCGAAGTCTGCCAACCACTGTTTGTCTGTAAAAACAGCTGTGTCTTTGCCTTTGGTAACAAGGAATTCACAGATTTCCTTTCGTAACTCACCAAACCTAGTTAGAACTTTTCCTCGACTCAATTACCTTACATCAGTGTGATATGGTATATCACGATATGCTGACTCAATGTTTTCAAGAAATGATCTGAATTGTCGATGGTTAAGTCCTTTTGCTCGTATGAAGTTCACTGATTTAAAAAGAAATTTCACAACATTATCAAAAGTAATGACTCGTGTACATAGTGACTCTTGATGTATGATGCAGTGGTATGCGTGGATAGTGTTTGTTGGAATTCCTAAGTCTCGCAAATGTGATCGCAGATGAGCAACAAGTCCTAATTCTTTACCAGTCATGGCGGGTGCACCGTCAGTAGTAACACTTCAGAGCTTTGGCCACTGAACGTTAAGGTTTTCAAGAACAGATTTCACTTCTCCAAAAATATCTGCACTAGTTGTACGTCCACGTAGAGAGGCCATTCCTGCTAATTCCTGAGTGAATTTACAGTTCTCATCCACTGCACGAACAAAAACCAAAAGCTGTGCTGTGTCAACGTTATCCGTGCTCTCACCTAAGGCAATTGAAAAATACTTGCAAATGGCAAGCTTGTCACGCAACCGTTCACAAACGTCGTTGGATAAATCAACCACCCGGCGCTGGATAGTCATCCAGGACAATGGCACTATGTTGAATAGGTCTGTTTTTTCAGGACAGACTTTTTTGTAAATGGCTTGCATGCAGTTTTTGACAAAATCACCATCAGTAAATGGTCGAGACAATCGCGCAATAATCTGTGCTACGACACAACCGGCACGAACAAAAGTCTTATTTTCATTAACTTTTTTTGTAAAAATATTTTGCTCAGATGACAATCTTTTTACAAGTTGATCAATTATATTTTTTCTAGCTTCGTCTTTCACATCATCAAACGTAGCAGCGTGTTTGGTTTCATAATGTCTGTTGCGATTGTAGTCCTTCATTACAGTTACGGACTCGCGACAAATTAGACACAAAGCTGTTCCGTTGAAATGCTGCATAAAATTTTTTGTTGTCCATTCTTCATCAAACTGAAGATTTTCTACTTCAATTTTACGCTTTGACATTCTTACTAAATTAAAACAACCAGCGTGCCAACTCAATTATCGCTCGTTGTTGTTGTTTCAATCGTTTTATATTATGGATGTGCAAACATTACTATGAAAAAGAGATGGGCGGGTGCATCGATTTAAAATTCTGTTAGGGCCGCAAATTGCCAAAATGGACTAGTTGTCTGGGGGCCACATCAAACAGGCCGGTTGTGCACCTCTGGTTTAGATGCTCCTCTAATTGTGTTTATATTGTTCAGAACAGTTGCGACAGCCTGTTTCATAGATTCTGATAAGACTTTCCTTTTTTTTCTTTTAACAGCTACTTTTCTACCCATGTTAAATAAATGAAAATGAATGATCTAACTCAAAAGATTAACCAGAAACTTGTAAAAACCAACTACGAGAACTATTCGGTTTAGTTTGGAAATGGTTTACTTTGGAAAGCGTACTCATAATTTATGCAAATGAGATTAACGATTAACATAGACAAATTTCCAATGTTTAAATAGCTGTATGGTAATAAAACGGTGTTGCTAACAGGCAAAAGAAAATACTTTAAACTAATAAGATTTTTTCTCATATTAGTTTAGTTTAGAGAGTTAAGAACCACGCAGATCTTTTGACTTCTATAATATTACTAGTAAAACATTTTGCTGATGACTTTTATTGCTCTGACCAAAAATATAAAGCTAAAACTTTTTATTAAACAATTTAGCATAATATTTCTGAATTTTTATAATATTTTTTAGTTAAATAAAGTGGTTTCATCTATTTTTTAGGATTACGATGGACTCGGTAATTGTTTATGTATATAAATAGGAATATCAATTTGAATAATTTTAATGTGAACAGATTTGACATTATGAATAAAATTATTATTAATTACTTTAAAAAGTATTCATAAAAGAAGTAAAGAAGCCTTCTTTATTGTTCATTTTACGATATATCTCGCCTCAGATAGTTTGCCGAAATATATACCAGATTTGACATTACTGAGTAAAATTATTATTAGTTACTCAAAAAATTATTCGTAAAAGAAGTAAAGAAGCCTAATTTATTGTTCATTTTACGATATATCTCGCCTCAGATAGTTTGCCGAAATATATATCGTGAACTATCATATAACTTTAACAAAATATGTATAAAAAAAGAAGTAAAAGAAGTCTCAGTTATTGTTCATTTTACGATATATCTCGCCTCGGATAGTTTGCCGAAATCTAAAATAATATGGCCGCTTTTTGTTCTTGTTAGAAACCAACAACCAGCTGATTCAAGAAATAAATAAACATTGCCATCAGCTGTTTTTATATTGCTCTGTCTATGCTTCCGAGTACGCTTTCCATAGTATCCCTTTGGAAATCGTACTCATAATTTATGCAAATGAGATTAAAGATTGACATAGACAAATTTCCAATGTTTAAATTGCTGTATGGTAATAAAACGGTATTGCTAACAGGCAAAATAAAATATTTTAAATTAATAAGATTTTTTTCTCATATTAGTTTAGTTTAGAGAGTTAAAAACCACGCAGATCTTTTGACTTATTTTTATGTGATTAATTTTAATTTTATTGTGAACAGATTTGACATTACTGAGTAAAATTATTATTAATTACTCAAAAAAGTATTCATAAAAGAAGTAAAGAAGCCTTATTTATTGTTCATTTAACGATATATCTCGCCTCAGATAGGTTGCCGAAATATATACATGATTTGACATTACTGAGTAAAACTATTATCATTTACTCAAAAAATTATTCGTAAAAGAAGTAAAGAAGCCTCATTTATTGTTCATTTTACCATATATCTCGCCTCATATAGTTTGCCGAAAAATATATCGTGAGCTATCATATAACTTTTAAAAAAATATGTTAAAAAAAAGAAGTAAAAGAAGTCTCAGTTATTGTTCATTTACGATATATCTCGCCTCGGATAGTTTGCCGAAATCTAAAATAATATGGCCGCTTCTTGTTATTGTTAGAAACCAACAATCAGCTGATTCAAAAAATAAATAAACATTGCCATCAGCTGTTTTTATATTGCTCTGTCTATGCTTCCGAGTACAATTTCCAAAGTATCCCAACTATTCAAAAACGATATTAAACAATTATTTTATTAAGAAGCGCTGCACAAGTAAATTAATTTTTTTCACATAAGATTTTTATTTAACAAATACCAACGGCAAAAAGCTTGAAAAAAAAGTTTTGATATAATTTAAAAAAATTATTTGATAAGATAGCTATTAATGATCCACTTTGTACGAACATACGATGATCGATTGTGTGCGCCTATGCCTATGATTGGTATATTGGCTATAACTTTCATGCGACATAAAGGAGAAATCCTTCCATAGCAGCAGCAGTACCAGCGTTGGCAAGGACTTCTCCTTCACCCTCTATCGCAGCCTCGGCACCGGTGGCAAGACAGAAAATTGAGAAGAATGAGGATTGTGTTTTGTTGTTTTGAGGATGATGTGGTGATGATTGTGCTGTGGTATGAGTTTTGGTATTGTGGTGATGATTGAAGTTTTTTTGTGGTGATAGTGATTTTTTGGCGGTGATTGTCAGGGTGGTGTGGGTGAGGTTGGATTATTGAGGTTGATTGGTTGTTTTTATATATATTTAAATTTATATATATAAATATATTGGCAGTGGTCTAAAAACCGTTTTATTTAACAAATTTATTTGAAGAGCGCCTTTGTTCACTTAGTAAAGGGCGCTATACAAATCATTAGTGATTGATTGATTGATTATTTTTTAACAAGAAATATAATAGATACACACGATAAAATATAGAATAATATATCAATAATGCAAAATATGACTTTTCAATTGTGCTTACTTTATGCACAGCGTGCTTCGTTAGATGATGTAAAATATTTACTTTTTAGGCCTTGAAATTGAAAAATACCCTTATTTTTTTATCCGCAATAAGATTGTGTCAAAATTACGATATATAATGAGGTCACCTATATTGTCGTCCAAGTGACACATCATATTGGAAAATATATAAATGCCTTCGATAAAAAACGCAAAGATCGACTGTGTACGCTGATCGACTGTGTACGCCTTCCCCCTATTGTTTCGATTCCAATGTTTTTTAAAAATTGTATGTGTATTCTTTTTTTAAACTTTTTTCTAATTTTTCCTATTTTTAAAACAACTTTCTTGTTTATTTTTTTACTGTTAAAGTGTAGAGCCCAATTTTCTTTTTAAGAGTTTTTTCAAAGTTCTGATGTATTTCCTGTAATTCTCCAACAGATGCCTTATACATTGCCTTGTATATTGCAGATTGAGTTGGTGTTTGAATGAAAACACCTTGTTCAGATAATTGTTCCAAAACTTTTGCTGATTTAAAGAAGCTCAAATTAGTTCAAATATTCACAAAAGAATTAATTATTTTCAAAGAACTAACATTTTGTCGTTCCAATGAAAAATTTCAATCGGTGTTCGGTGCATGGGTGGTGATCATGGGAGGGTCCTGGGGTCCGAAACCCCTCACTTTTTTTGCTAGATGCTATAAATTTTATCACTCAATTACAGTTATAAAACGATATAAGTTAATAGCTACTATAAATGTTATTATTCAAAGGCCGATAAGTTGCTAGATGCTATAAATGTTATCACTCAAGTGCGGATAGGCGAATATAAGTGTAGATTTTATTTGTATTTCAATTTCTTAATTAAATGTTTTTGAAACTTAATTTAAAAGTTTTATTTATGATATTAAATATCTGAAAATTAATTGGACAAATGAAAATGATAATCACGGAAAATAGCATAATCGCTATATACCGATTGCACGGTACCAAGAGCGCAGATCTTGGGTGAGTCTTGGGATACGGACCCCCCATTACTTACAGCTATGCGATCTATAAAATAAATGTTTTAAATTTTCTGTTCATGCATCCGTCTTCTAAGCACATTTGTATGTTAGTTTCGTTTCTGAAAGTTGTCTCATTGCTTTCTTGTAGAAAAAAGAAACTTGTACTAGAAAAATCTTGTAGATGAAAATATAACGAAACCAAAGCAACTTTGGAACATTATCAATAAACTGTTGTGTGATGAGTCGGTTTCTGGTTTGGCTGATGCTGGGACTGATTTTTCTGCAAACACGTTTTTACATTTCTTTAGCGATAAAGTAGAAAGAGTAAGACAAGACACAGAAAATTGTGATGTAAATGACAATTTGATGTTTTCTGATTCTGAGATTCCGGATAATTATAAATTGTCAAGTTTTTCTATCTTAAGTGAAGACTATGAAATGAAAGTGGTTTTAGATTCGCCAAATAAAACATGTTCATTGGATTGTTTACCAACATTTGTTTTTTTATTAAATATATTAACTTGTTTTCAACATTTTAAACAAGTTTTATTAATCTTTGTTTAAATTTGGGTAAATTTTCTAATTTATGTAAACATGCGCTAGTTGTTCCACTTTTGAAAAAAGATGGCTCAGACACAAATAGTATAAATAGTTATAGACCAGTTTTAAATCTTTCTTTTATTTCAAAGTTAATTGAACGCATTGTAGCTAAAGAATTGTTGGAGTATTTGACTTTCAATAGTCTATTGCCTGTGTACCAATCAATCAAATAATCAATCAAATAGATTTCTATAGCGCTCTTTATTCAAATTCAAGAGCGCCCAATCAGGTAACAGGCAGTTTCATTCCACTGAGACTGCTTTGTTACAAGTATTTTCTAGCTTACATGCAGCTATGGATAAAAATGAGACATCAATATTAGAATTTTTGGACATGAGTGCAGCGTTTGACTGTGGTGATCATAGTATTCTTAGTCGCAGTTTGGGAATAACTAGGTTTTTTTGTTCATGGTTCGAATCATATTTATTTAATCGATCACAACAAGTTTCCTATAAAAGTGAGTTGTCTGAAAATCCGATTATCACACATGGTGTACCACAGGGTTCTGATCTTGGTCCGATTCTTTTTCTTTTGTATACTTCAGATGTTTTTAAAATTAATGAATCTTCTGGATTTTTGGGTCATTCATATGCTGATGATATACAGTTGATTTTTAGTTGTTCCTCTTGTGAATTTCAGAATTCAATTGACAAGTTAGTCAAATTCTTGTCAAATATCGATTTATAAATGTCAGCAAATCGATTGAAGCTAAATCAAAGCAAAACCAAAATAATACCGATAGGCAGCAGCTTTCTAAGATTGAGGTAGGCTATGTTGTTATTGATAGCGAAAATATTGAACTATCCTTTCAAGCGACTAATCTGGGTTTTAATTTTGATAAAAAACTAACAATGAGTGAACACCAGTGTTATTTTCGTTTCATAAAATAAATATAATTTTTTTAAAGTTTCGTTTTGGAATTAATTATAGTTTTTATTTTCGTTTTCGTTTTGAAAATAATTAAAGTTTTTATTTTCGTTTCAGTTTTGAAAATATATTAATTTGCAACTTTAAACACTATTTTTTATATCTAAAGAAATTAATTGATCATAAAATGAAACAGTAAAATAAAACTGTATATTAACAACAAATGAGTTTGAACAATTAACAGTCAATTGAAATATTATAAGAATTGATTATGTAAATTATTGAGTAATAACAAATTTGAAATATAATAACAAATTTACGATTAAAATAAGTGATAATTTAATTGACAAAGCGAAGCGGTAATAAAATAACGTCTCATAAAACTCAAAGATAATGTTTATAACATAGACATAAATTATTTATATAAATTATCCATTTGCATATTATGGCATATCATAAAAATTTATTTAATTTTCGTTTTGAAAATAATTATAGTTTTTATTACGCACACACAAACACACACACACACACACACAAACACACACACACAAACACACACAAACACACACACACACACACAAACACACACACACAAACACACACACACACTCACAATGCAGCATTTATTCAAAAAAACACCTCAATCACTGGATATATTTCAGGCAGGCTTTCTACTTCGAACATCTTGACACAGGTCTGAGTTATGAGAAGTTAGAAGTAGTGTTAGTAGTAGTAGTAGTAGTAGTACTAGTAGCAGTAGTAGTAGTAGTAGTAGTAGTAGTAGTAGTAGTAGTAGTAGTAGTAGTAGTAGTATTAGTAGTAGTAGTAGTTGTAGTAGTAGTAGTAGTAGTAGTAGTAATAATAGTAGTAGTGCGCTAATGACTACTGGCTTCAGCTATGCCAAAAGATTAAGCAATCATTCGATACTGGAACATCAAGGGCATGGACGACGGCATTAAAAAAGCCACAGGTCGCACTATGAAAACCATAGCCCCACTTAAGTCTGCCACTGGTGCAATCATAGACGATAAGTGCAAGCAGATGGACCGCTGGGTAGAATTCTACTCCGACCTATACTCCAAGCAGAATCACGTGAGTGATGAAGCCCTTGCCGCAGTTGAAACTCTTCCACTCAGGATGGAACTAGATGAAAAGCCCAGTGTTACAGAATTAAAGAAGGCGTTGGAAACTTTTTCTTCAGGGAAAGCTCCAGGGGCTGATGGCATACCACCAGAAGTCATTAAATGCGGTAGCACAGCTCTTCTAGAACAACTGCACAGTCTCCTCTGCAAATGCTGGGAAGAAGGGACTGTACCTCAGGACATGATAGACGCCAAAATAATCACTTTATACAAGAACAAGGGCGAGAGTAGTGATTGCAACAACTACAGAGGAATATCTCTCCTCAGTGTCGTGGGCAAAGTGTTCGCACGTGTAGTCCTAAAAAGATTATAGAAGCTTGCATATAGGGTGTATCCAGAGTCACAAGCTGGGTTTCGCGCAGAAAGGTCAACCATAGATATGAACTTCCCACTCAGACAACTGCAAGAAAAAGGCAGAAAACAACACAAACCCATTTTCCTAGTTTTCATTGACCTGACCAAAGCATTTGATCTTGTCAGTAGGGATGGGCTCTTCAACATTCTGGCAAAGATTGGCTGCCCACTAAAGCTCGACATCAAGTGCTTTTGAAATCCGCAGTGGCGTCAAACAAGGCTGTGTTCTCGCTCCCACTCTCTTAGGCCTCTTCTTCGCTGTTATGCTGAAACGTGCCTTTGGAGCATCTACAGGAGGTGTATATCTTCACTCCCGATCAGACGGTAGTCTTTTCAACCTGGTTCGTCAGAAGGCAAAAAGCAAAATACGAAAAGTGATGATAAGAGACATGCTGTTTGCGGATGATGCTGCACTGGTCACCCACACTGAAGCAGAACTACAAAGACTGCTCGACAGGTTTTTCAAGGCAAGGAGTTTAGCCTACAAGTCAGCCTCAAGAAAACACAGGTGATGGCACAGCACGCTGAACGACTTCACATCACTATCAACAACTATGCTCTGGAAGTCGTTAGCCAGTTTACCTACCTTGGTTCGACAATCACTAATGACTTCTCACATGTTGCAGAACTGAACCAGAGGATCGGCAAAGCTTCGACAAAATTTGCCAGGCTGTCACCAAGAGTTTGGAGCAACAAGATGCTGACAATAAAAACAAAGACAGCTGTGTACAAGGCATGTGTCCTGAGCACTCTCCTTTACACCAGTGAATCCTGGACATTATATGCATACCAGAAAAAAAGATTGAGCGCTTTCCACATGCGGTGTCTTCGACGCATGCTCCGAATCTCATGGCAAGACCGCGTCACAAACAACGTCATGGCAAGACCGCGTCACAAACAACGAGGTGTTGGCGAGGGCAGCCGTTTCAAGCATGATCACTCTTCTTTGTCAAAGACGTCTCCGATGGTTAGAACATGTACGTCGGATGGATGATGGCCGACTTCCCAAAGACGTGCTATTCGGCGAGCTTGCCTCAGGTTGGAGAGCAACTGGCAAGCCATACCTTCACTACAAGGACGTCTGCAAGCGCGATCTAAAATATACAGAGATCGACGTCAGCACCTGGGAATCGCTTGCTGAAGATAAAAGCAGATGGAGGCAAGCTGTGCGCATGGGACTAGAAGCGGGGAAAGCAGGGATTCGTCGGCTCGCCAGTGAAAAGCGCTCCCGCAGAAAAAAAACCATGGAGCCATTGGCTCTCGTCTAAACTTGGCCATATGTATGTATGTATGTATGTATGTATGTATGTATGTATGTATGTATGTATGTATGTATGTATGTATGTATGTATGTATGTATGTATGTATGTATGTATGTATGTATGTATGTATGTATGTATGTATGTATGTATGTATGTATGTATGTATGTATGTATGTATGTATGTATGTATGTATGTATGTATGTATGTATGTATGTATGTATGTATGTATGTATGTATGTATGTATGTATGTATGTATGTATGTATGTATGTATGTATGTATGTATGTATGTATGTATGTATGTATGTATGTATGTATGTATGTATGTATGTATGTATGTATGTATGTATGTATGTATGTATGTATGTATGTATGTATGTATGTATGTATGTATGTATGTATGTATGTATGTATGTATGTATGTATGTATGTATGTATGTATGTATGTATGTATGTATGTATGTATGTATGTATGTATGTATGTATGTATGTATGTATGTATGTATGTATGTATGTATGTATGTATGTATGTATGTATGTATGTATGTATGTATGTATGTATGTATGTATGTATGTATGTATGTATGTATGTATGTATGTATGTATGTATGTATGTATGTATGTATGTATGTATGTATGTATGTATGTATGTATGTATGTATGTATGTATGTATGTATGTATGTATGTATGTATGTATGTATGTATGTATGTATGTATGTATGTATGTATGTATGTATGTATGTATGTATGTATGTATGTATGTATGTATGTATGTATGTATGTATGTATGTATGTATGTATGTATGTATGTATGTATGTATGTATGTATGTATGTATGTATGTATGTATGTATGTATGTATGTATGTATGTATGTATGTATGTATGTATGTATGTATGTATGTATGTATGTATGTATGTATGTATGTATGTATGTATGTATGTATGTATGTATGTATGTATGTATGTATGTATGTATGTATGTATGTATGTATGTATGTATGTATGTATGTATGTATGTATGTATGTATGTATGTATGTATGTATGTATGTATGTATGTATGTATGTATGTATGTATGTATGTATGTATGTATGTATGTATGTATGTATGTATGTATGTATGTATGTATGTATGTATGTATGTATGATTTCAGCAAATTATTCAGCAAATTAACATGGTTAATTTCTAGGAGACCCGAAGTATACACTTGTTGGGCCACCCAAACAAAAAGTAACAGAGAAATTGATTAATATAGTAAACACAGTAATCAAAAAAATAATTCAAACAAAAGTTAAAATTAAAAAAATTTATATTTACTTTCCATTAATAATCAAATTTTTGTAAAAAATATAAAAGTAAAAGTACCCAGATTTATTAGTTTAGGGCAGGGGTGCACAACCTTTTTCAGTCTGAGGGCCAAAATTACTGAGTCCCTGGGCGCCAAGGGCCGCATCAGCGTGCACATAGATGACACAATAAAACAACTCAAAGAATGCAAATTTTTAATGAATGTCATAAAAAATAACGTTATTTAAAACATGTATGAATAACTAAATTTTAAAAAACTCAAAGAATGCAAATTTTTAATAAATGTCATTAAAAAAATAATGTTATTTTAAAATGTATGAATAACTAAATGTTAGTATTTTAATGAGAAGGTTGAGCCTGAATGGTTGCAACAACATTGTCAATATTGGGTTCGAGTTCTGTTGTTGCAAGCCTCAAAATCGAACAAAGATTATCATCAGTCAAAGATAATCTCCGTTTATTTTTATTTGTGTTCATGACTGAAAACGTTTGTTCACACACGTATGTGCTGCCAAATTCAGACAAGATTCAGACCAATTCAGGCAAGCCATATCTTTGACCGCTCCATATTTAACTGAACTAAGACTTTCATAAAAAGTTAAAATGGAGTTATGCTGAAACGCAAACTTTAATTCTGGTGAACATTGAAGATCAATGACTTCTAACTGACATTGCTCAGATAAGGATTATACAGCACAAGAGAAAAGGTCACGGATGAAGTTGAATAAATCCTTATGCTCCCTGAATGCATCAAAACGTTCATTAAATTCTTTTAGTAACGCTTCACAATTGTCGTGGTATTTATTGAAGTCACACTGGTATTCCTTCTGAAAAGCTGAACAAATAGGAAAATGACATAAATTACCAGATTGCAGATTTGAGCAAAACAGTCGTAGCTTTAAGGTGAATGACAGCAGCTCTTGGTACATATCAAATATGTAGTGATCTTTGCCTTGAAGACGCAGATTCAATTTATTTAAGTGTTCTGTTATGTCTGTCAAAAATGCTAATTCTGCCAACTGTTTGTCTGTAAAAACAGCTGTGTCTTTGCCTTTGGTAACAAGGAATTCACAGATTTCCTTTAGTAACTCAACAAACCTAGTTAGAACTTTTCCTCGACTCAACCACCTTACATCAGTGTGATATGGTATATCACGATATTCTGACTCAATGTTTTCAGGAAATGATCTGAATTGTCGATGGTTAAGTCTTTTTGCTCGTATGAAGTTCACTGATTTAAAAAAAATTTTCATAACATTATCAAAATTAATGACTCGTGTACACAGTGACTCTTGATGTATGATGCAGTGGTCTCGCAAATGTGATCACAGATGAGCAATAAGTCCTAATTCTTTACCAGTCGTGGCGGGTGCACCGTCAGTAGTAGCACTACAGAGCTTTGGCCACTGAACGTTAAGGTTTTCAAGAACAGATTTCACTTTCCAAAAATATCTGCACCAGTCGTACGTCCACGTAGGGAGGCCATTCCTGCTAATTCCTGAGTTAATTTACAGCTCTCATCCACCGCACGAACAAAAACCAAAAGCTGTGCTGTGTCAACGTTATCCGTGCTCTCATCTAAGGCGATTGAAAAATACTTGCAAATGGCAAGCTTGTCACGCAACTGTTCACAAACGTCGTTGGATAAATCAACCACCCGGCGCTGGATAGTCATCCGTGACAATGGCACTATGTTGAACAGGTCTGTTTCCTCAGGACAGACTTCTTTGCAAATGGTTTGCATGCAGTTTTTGACGAAATCACCATCAGTAAATGGTCGAGACGATCGCGCAATAATCTGTGCTACGGCACAACCGGCACGAACAAGTCTTATTTTCATTAACTTTTTTTTTGTCAAAATATTTTGCTCAGATGACAATCTTTTTACAAGTTGATCAATTATAATTTCTCTAGCTTCGCCTTTCACATCATCAAACATAGCAGCGTGTTTGGTTTCATAATGTCTTTTGCAATTGTAGTCCCTCATTACAGTTACGGACTCGCGACAAAATAGGCACAAAGCTGTTCCGTTGAAATGCTGCATACAATTTTTGTTGTCCATTCTTCATTGAACTGACGATTTTCTACTTCAATTTTACGCTTTGACATTCTTACTAAATTAAAACAACCAGCATGCCAACTCAATTATCGCTAGTTGTTGTTGTTTCAATCGTTTTATATTATGGATGTGCGAACAGTACTATTAAAAAAAGATGGGCGGGTGCATCGATTTAAAATTCTGTGAGGGCCGCAAATAGCCAAAATGGACTAGTTGTCTGGGGGCCGCACCTCTGGCTTAGATGGTTGACGTCGGACTTGCAACTAAAAGGTTGCCTGTTCGAATCCTGGACAAGCAACCGTGAACTATCATATACCTAGTGTATATGATGCGGTGTTTGCGACGTATGCATTGAGAGATATGTACGTCGTGTGAAGTGGCGCCTCGGCGCATAAGAACCATGGTTCTCAGAACAGTTGTAACATGGCATGCGTCTGTCAGGCTGTAAACAGTATAGACCAATAAAAAAAAAGGCACTATAAAAA
Organism: Piscicola geometra; assembly: GCA_943735955.1. Taxonomy (NCBI): domain Eukaryota; kingdom Metazoa; phylum Annelida; class Clitellata; order Hirudinida; family Piscicolidae; genus Piscicola; species Piscicola geometra. The sequence goes on from OX030963.1 coordinate 5,273,450, forward strand.
CTACGACTACTACTAGTATTATTATTTTCTATAAAAATTTCACTTTAAAAAGTGTTATTTACATGTGAATTTCACAGCGAAATAATTTTTTTTGTTCTTTTTGTTGATAATTTGTTAATCAAATCTTTCACTTATTCTAAAACATTGTGAATTTAAACCAAAGCCTCATCCCATAAGAGCCCAATGATCCGAATTCTGACATGAAAATTAAAAGACTTCAATTAATTAGGTAATCATATATAATTATTTGTTTGTGTCTGTTAGGTATTATAGATTCGTTTAGCTACACTTAACAATATTGTTTTTTCAAATTGTTTATATATTTTATTTACAGTCAAATTTTAAAATCATGAAAATCAACATTGAGCACCAATGCACAGCTTGCAAGCACCCACTGGCTACCTACTTCACAAGGCAGATGAGCTCTGCAGATGAAGGACAGACTGTCAGAACGAATCTTCTACACATGACTGTGTTTATGTCTATCATCTATTGAAAACTGGTCTAGCTCAATGTCTTTAAAATTGAATCCCCTAAAATTTGAACTTTTTTTGTGTGATAAAAATGGTAAACTAATTAATGATCCATGCAATTTTTCCTCTCATACAATCGTTCCATCTAATCATAGTCGTAGCTTAGGATTTATTTCTGACTCAAAACTAACCTTATCAAAATAATTCTTGCTATTTTCATCTCAGACGTATCAGACAATTATTACCTTACTTAGATGACCCTTCATTAAAGATGTTAGTTTCTGCACTTTTTCTATCTCGAATTGACTATTGTAATTCACTCTATTATAATTTACTTGAAAGTACTTTAAAACCATTTTAATTATGCAGGTAGAATCGTTAGCCTTACTCCTATTTATCATCACATTATGCAGGTCCATTACCTCCTTATTTAACTACTTCTAAATCATTATTTACTTTTCGTAAGAATCTGAAGACATATCTGTTTACCAAATTCATTTACGAGCGTTCTTGAATTTGAAGAAAAATCGCTATAGAAATTGATTTGATTGATTGGTTGATTGATTTTTTGTTTTACTTGTTTGACCCGTTAGAAAAAAACATGCCGCAGTAATTATGCATTTATTTTTTTGTAAAGTATTTTTCTAACAGTAAACAACACAATATAAAAATTTAATTGCTTATAATTTACCCAGGTTATCTAAGAATTACATATAAATGAGTATGTCCAAATTCTGATCATTGGGCTCTTACCCAGTCATTTTCTCATAGTTTTATACAGAACTCAGGGTTACCACCGGGCTTTAAATTTGATTTTGAATTGCTTTTATGTATGAATGATTCTTAAAAAACAACTTTATTTTTGATATATTTTTATTTCTGAACATTCCGAGTGATCAGAATGTTCACGCGATAGGAATTGCAAAAATATATCGCTCCAATTGGCTGATTACATACTTAAATTATTACAATTTTTTCTCTCCAGAAAAGTCAGTTAGGCACTACTGTTGTGCCAAAAAAAATGAAACCTTGTTTTGGAAATTTTAAATACTAATTTTACCTAATATGTGTATAGAATAATTAATAAACCATAATTGATTACTCGATATTTAGTAGAGCCTTTCATCGATTAAAAATATTAATCGCCGTTAATCGTTCGATAAAAATGTTAATCGCCATTAATCGTTCGATGAAAATGTTAATCGCCGTTAGTCAAGAGGACAACTCTCCAAGCCTAATTCTGATTCTGTTCAATAACGTTGAATTATTTGACTTAGTAATCATTGAGGTATCTTCATCTTCAGATTCATGTTCTTAGTATCTTGTTTGGTGAATAGTTTTGGAGGTTTTTTTTCTTCTACTATTTTTTCCAACTCTTTCCACGTTACTTTTCTTTAATTTTTTAAAAGACATTTCAGATTTTAAAGCCTGGGGTCCAATGATGTGGTAATTCTTAACTAATGGTTATTCCGATTAATCTTTTTCTGCTCCAATTGCGAAAACAAATTCTTTTGAAACGAATGACATAAGCTCCTGAAGTGCATATTTCTTGTGTAAAGTGACAAATTGCAAGCAACATTAGGCTTATGACATTTTCACTTTTTTAAAGATTTTTATTTTCGAATAATTTAAAATAATGAGAAACAGTGTCAATATAAGATAGTTAGTACTTTTTTTTATGTATTTTTGTTAAAACTACACACCGAACCAGGGGCGGCGATCAGCTGCAAATCTTGAGGGGGTCCTACCCAGCATAGACGATCTTGGGACGGCTCCTGGGATCCGGATTTTCTTTCCCTTCCTCTTATAGGAATATTTTTAAACTTCTTTTTTGATACAAATATTCAAGAAAGCTAAAGATAGTTTGGTTTTAGAGAGCTATCACTGTAACTACACATAGTCACTATGTAGGGAGATGTTGCACAATATGGAAAGATTTTTATACGTATTCTCATAGCTCAATTGCATAACCAATAACGTAAATTAAAATTTATCCAGCCATTATATTGACTCTTTTTCTAACTATATCAAGTTGAACATAAGAAATATGAGTTTATTAACCTCAAATATGAACACTCAAAAATTCCATCCTAAGCAACTGGGTTCCCAAGATGGAATGCTTAGTTGCCTAAGATCGAATCAAATTGTATGTAATAAAAATTGTAATTTAAACATTTTACTTAATATTCGACTACCTTATTTATCTAAAGAAATACCTTTTTCCGCTTTTTCTATACTGATCATTCCAAAAAATCTTTATTTATTCTGGAACATGTAGTCTTTTAATTCTTTCTCAAAAGCGTCATCAAATGTCTTTTAAAAACACTCTAAATTTGTTATAAAAATTTTTACATTCTATTTTTGAAGTGAACTCTTTGGAATAACATGAGTTAAACTTGCTTTACCCAAAAAAAAAAATTAATTTGCACTTTACTTTTAGCTTCAACCATTTCCCGTGCAACCCTCTAGCTGACAGTCAATTAAGACTAATGAGACGAAAGTTTACATCTATTCAATTATGATATTTAGCAGTAAATGAAACATACTTGTGTAAAAGCTAATGAAGACTAACAGTTTTTTTTCAATAAAAAGTAAATTATTGGTTTTTATTAATTTTCAATAGACTATTTAGAATATAAACTTAATATAGTCGATTATATTGTATATAGTCTATATAGATTTATCATCTCCCGAGAAGGAAGAATGCTAGAGACGGATTCATCAATGTCTATAATCTCTTCCTACATTTATTCTTAGACGACTATTCATGTTTCATCTTAGGCAACTATGACCATGCTACACATCCATGGTTAAAACAGGCTAATCACTAAATTATTAAGTATACTACTTGCACGTCATGAAACTGTAGTGCATGATCTAATTAATGAGAAAAAATAAAAATTATACTTCTTCGGATGTGAAAAAAAACTAGAAAACGTTATCTCCCAACTTTTTAACTATTCTTCTAAAAATCAGTTTTTCAATTATTATAATTGAATGAGGCAACTTTCAGAAACGAAACTAACATACGAATGTGCTTAGACAACGAATGCATGAACAGAAAATTTTAAAACTTTTAGTTTATACATCGCATAGCTGTAAGTAAGCTCGTTCCATCTTAGAAACCGGTTTATTATGAACAACCTCCCCCTATTAATATATAAACATTCTGTTTTATGCCATGGTTGACGATTATGCTCGTATCAAAACAAGAGTTTAACCATTTTTTCGTTTTAAAAAGTGGTGGGTCCACATTAATCTCACTACTAGAAAATGGGGGGTCAGTCTCCCAAGACTCTCCCAGGATCGCCGCTCATGGTACTGTGCATATTCTCGGTATATAACGATTTGGCTATGTTCCGTGATTAACATTTTCAATTGTCCAATTAATTTTTAGATATTTAATATCATAAATAAAACTTCTAAATTAAGTTTCAAAAACTTTTACTTTTGAAAATGAAATATATAAAATCTACACTTTTATTCGCCTATCCGCACTTGAGTGATAAAATTTATAGCATCTAGCAACTTATAGGCTCTTGAATGATAACATTTCTACTATCTAGGTTCTGCAGACTAAATTTGGGAGATGGATATGGGGGGTAGAGATTAGCGTAAGAAATGTCGTAGTACATGGTGAAACAGCCTGGAGTACATTCTGGGAAAGAGAGGCTAAGGTCATGACAGACTTTATGATTAGGACTATAGAGGGGAAAGATATAGTAGGAAGAGTAGGTAGAGCATGTGTAGAAGAGATAGGTAAGAAATCTAAATGGTGGAGAGGTTTAGCCAATTTAGCAAAAAAATTGGATGTGGAGGTTATGAGCAGAATGGTACGTGGAGGAAAAGGCGCACGAGCAAGAGTGTTTATGATGGGCGTTTCAGAAAGAGAGGTCGGAGGGATGGGGGAAAGGGAGCTGGTGAAGAGGATCCAACAAAAGGGAAGGCAGGAATGGGGGCATAAGATACAGGAAAGTGAAAGACTGAAAAGATACCGTGAGGAGAAGTCAGAAAGCAGGAAGTTGGAAAAATATGTAGATGGTTCAGATGGAGCGAAAGTTAGGATGATGTGTAGGGGGGATAGCTTGACGGTAAGGAATAAGGAAATTGTGCGCTGGAAGTATAAGAAGGGGGATGGGAAGTGTGTTTGTGGGGAGGAAGAGAATGAGAGGCACGTTTTGCTGGAGTGTGGGTTGTATGAAGAATGGAGAGAAGAATAGCTGATGGTTTGGAGAAGAGAGCGTGGAAAACAGGACCCGATGGAAGGGGTCCTTGGTTACCAGGAGGAGGATCAGAGGATGGAAGAAGTGGTGCTGAGAAGTGTGGGAACGATCTGGAGACAGAGGGAGAGAAGAGAAAGGGGGAGATGAAGAAAAAGATATGAAGTGTTGAGACAAAGGCACTATAAAGACTACTACTACTACTAAAAAGAAGTAACAATTGTGCTGAAAGATCGATTTAAATCGTAAAAGAAATAAAGTATGAAAGTGCTGAAAAAATCAAATTAACGTTCATTTTGTCAAATAAATTATTTTATTGTATTATAATATTCAATTACTACTTTTGAATTGTATTTTATATTATATTAAAGTCATAAATTATACGCAATTGAGGTTGCAAAAAAGTATAATACGGGTTTAATTAATGAATTCCTAATAAGGGATGACATAATTTCCTAAAATAGTCGTAATGTCCTAGAAATGTAATCAGCAATCTTGAGAAAGATATCAATTTATCCATACACTGGAACACAGACACACATTCATAAAGGTCGAGAAGAAGGATGATGCCAGGGTATATAAGGGTGAAGCTTGAGATTCGTACAGACATCTGATTTGAAACCCAAAGAATCTTTAATTATATGTATTTCAAAGAAGTTAATAGTTTTTATTAACTTAGTGCTACAAAATAGCAACATCAGAATTGGGAAAGTTGGTGGTCTTGGAAGCTGTAAGCGAGTGAAAACTTCGAAGAATATCTATAAAGTGGTATAATATTATCATCATTTTTATTCTAATTATAATCATCATAACTATCATCACTATCATAATCATCATCAAAATCACCACCATTATCCATACTATTTTTGTCACCATTGACATTATCCTAGATACTGGCAGTATGTCAAAGAAGCCTAAGACCACAGTCAAACCAAAGGACAGAACCACTTTTGAAGGTGAGTCTTCCGGTAACTTTATTCATTTATCCATCGACTCATTCATTTATCCATCGACTCATTCATTTATCCATCGACTCATTCATTTATCCATCGACTCATTCATTTATCCATCGACTCATTCATTTATCCATCGACTCATTCATTTATCCATCGACTCATTCATTTATCCATCGACTCATTCATTTATCCATCGACTCATTCATTTATCCATCGACTCATTCATTTATCCATCGACTCATTCATTTATCCATCGACTCATTCATTTATCCATCGACTCATTCATTTATCCATCGACTCATTCATTTATCCATCGACTCATTCATTTATCCATCGACTCATTCATTTATCCATCGACTCATTCATTCATCCATCGACTCATTCATTCATCCATCGACTCATTCATTTATCCATCGACTCATTCATTTATCCATCGACTCATTCATTCATCCATCGACTCATTCATTTATCCATCGACTCATTCATTTATCCATCGACTCATTCATTCATCCATCGACTCATTCATTTATCCATCGACTCATTCATTTATCCATCGACTCATTCATTTATCCATCGACTCATTCATTTATCCATCGACTCATTCATTTATCCATCGACTCATTCATTTATCCATCGACTCATTCATTTATCCATCGACTCATTCATTTATCCATCGACTCATTCATTTATCCATCGACTCATTCATTTATCCATCGACTCATTCATTTATCCATCGACTCATTCATTTATCCATCGACTCACGGATATAACATATAAACTAAATAAAAATATAAAAATTTCGGTTTTTCGGCTAATATGAGAACCATTCCGGCTGAAACCGAAATTAAGCCAAAATTACAAAATTAGTTTAGGCGGAAACTGAAAAATACTAATAATTGTCGTTTTTATATAGTGCCCGGGCACGCAAAAAGGGTAAACGGATAAAAAGTCTTTGGATAAAAAGTCTTCAGGATAAAAAGTCTTCAAGATAAAAAGTCTTCAGGATAAAAAGTCTTCAGTATAAAAAGTCTTCAGAATAAAAAGTCTTCAGAACAAAAAGTCTTCAGAATAAAAAGTCTTCATGATAAAAAAAGTTTTCAGGATAAAAAGTCTTCAGGATAAAAAGTCTTCAAGAAGAGATTTTCATTAAAAAAAACTTTTTATATAATTTTATTAATTTTAAATAATGTGAAATAATTGTTAGAAACAAATTCAATTAATAAATTTTAAAAAAGACTTACTAGTTATTAAAATTGTTTTTTAGCTTTTGTTGGAAATATCAAATATCAAATATCAAATAGAAGACTTGTGTGTGTGTGTGTGTGTGTGTGTGTGTGTGTGTGTGTGTGTGTGTGTGTGTGTGTGTGTGTGTGTGTGTGTGTGTGTGTGTGTGTGTGTGTGTGTGTGTGTGTGTGTGTGTGTGTGTGTGTGTATATGTGTGTATAAATGTGTGTGTTTATGTGTGAGTGGCAAGCAGTGTTATTTTCGTAACGAAAACGAAAACTAAAACGACAATTCTGAATAATCGTTCCACGAAAACGAAAATAAAAACTAAATTTATTTTCAAAACGAAAACGAAAATAAAAACTATAATTATTTCCAAAACGAAACTGAAATAAAAATTATAATTATTTACAAAACGAAAATTAAATAAATTTCAAAGTATGCCATAATATGTAAATGTATAGTTTATATAAAAAAATATATGTCTATGTTATAAACATTATCTTTGGGCTTTATGAAAGTAGCGCCATTTATAAAACGTTGTTTTATTCAATCAATCAATCAAATCAATTTCTATAGCGCTCTTTCCTCAAATTTAAGAGCCCTCGTAAATAAATTTGTTAAACAGATATGTCTTCAGATCCTTACTAAAAGTAAATAATGATTTAGAAGTAGTTAAATAAGGAAGTAATGAGTTCCAAATATATGGACCTGCATAATGTGGGTTTTAGGTTAATTTGATTTTGCACATATCTTCTTTTTTACAGAAAAAACGTTAATTTAGAGTTAAGGTTAGGATTAGGGTTAGGGTTAGAGTTAGAGTTAGGGTTAGGGTTTTCAGAAAAATCGCAGTTTAAGAAGAAATTTGCTAAATCAAATGTGCATTTAACACATGCAGTGTGCTTTCTTTCGTGTGCAGTTCACCTATAACCCATAATGTGATGATAAATAGGAGTACGGCTATTAGTTTTGAGTCAGAAATAAATCCTAAGCTACGACTATGATTAGATGGAACAATAGTATGAGAGGAAAAATTACATGGATCATTAATTAGTTTAGCATTTTTATCAAAAAATATAGGTTTTAGTAGATTCAATTTTAAAGACATTGAACTAGACCAGTTTTCAATAGATAATAGACATAAACACAGTCATGTCTAGAAGATTCGTTCTGTCCTTCATCTGCAGAGCTCATCTGCCTTGTAAAGTAGGTAGCCAGTGGGTGCTTGCAAGCTGTGCACTGGTGCTCGATTTGAGGCCCTGGCACTTCTTCATACACACAGTCATGTGTAGAAGATTCGTTACCGCTTCGCTTCGTCAATTAAATTATCACTTATTTTAATCATAAATTTGTTATTATATTTAAAATGTGTTATTACTTAATAATTTACGTACTCAATTCTTATAATATTTCAATTGACTGATAATTTTTAAAACTCATTTGTTGTTAATATACAGTTCTATTTTACTGTTTCATTTTATGATCAATTAATTTTTTTTAGATATAAAAAAATAGTGTTCAAAGTTGTACATTAATATATTTTCAAAACTAAAATGAAAATAAAAACTTTAATTATTTTCAAAACTGAAACGAAAATAAAAACTTTAATTATTTTCAAAACGAAAACGAAAATAAAAACTTTAATTATTTCCAAAACGAAAACGAAAATAAAAACTATAATTAATTCCAAAACGAAACTGAAATAAAAACTAAAATTATTTTCTGAAACGAAAATAACACTGGTGGCAAGATGTCATCTTACTTTACAGATACTTCTAATTAATCGACCCCCTGGATTATTGCCATAGATGCATTTAACTTTCCCATCACATGTGTGAACAATTTGAAAGAGATTGGATAGATGGATGGATGGATGGATGGATGGATGGATGGATGGATGGATGGATGGATGGATGGATGGATGGATGGATGGATGGATGGATGGATGGATGGATGGATGGATGGATGGATGGATGGATGGATGGATGGATGGATGGATGGATGGATGGATGGATGGATGGATGGATGGATGGATGGATGGATGGATGGATGGATGGATGGATGGATGGATGGATGGATGGATGGATGGATGGATGGATGGATGGATGGATGGATGGATGGATGGATGGATGGATGGATGGATGGATGGATGGATGGATGGATGGATGGATGGATGGATGGATGGATGGATGGATGGATGGATGGATGGATGGATGGATGGATGGATGGATGGATGGATGGATGGATGGATGGATGGATGGATGGATGGATGGATGGATGAATGGATGGATGAATGGATGGATGAATAGATGGATGAATAGATGGATGAATAAATAAATGGATGGATCAACGACATCTTAATTGTAACTAATGTGGTGTTGATGAAATCTTGATTCTGAAGTAGACGTGTCATTAATATTTTGAGGATGATGATGATGATGATGATGACGATGAAGATGATGATGATGATGACGATGATGATGATAACTGGTGGTGGTGGTGGTGATGATGGTGGTGAGAATGATGATGATGACTTATTATCCTGAAGAATTTTTATCCGAAGACTTTTTATCCCAGAACGCAACTGAAGCGTTCTCACTACGTCGTAATGCAATAAAGAAATAAAAATAATTATAATAGTGATGTTATAAAAAAGAAAGCAAAGAGTAGCATGGAGTAATTATTATGAGTTAAAATAATGAGTTTTAAGATTGGCTTTGAAAGTTGAAAATTGGTTGATGTTGCGAAGTGCAGGTGGAAGGGCATTCCAAGTTGTTGGAGCTGCGTGACTGAATGCTCTTTTTGAGATGTTGTTTGTAGTGGATTTATGGTTGAGGAGAAGAGATGAAGATGAACGCAGTTATTTGTTTGATGTTTTGTTAGTTATAAGTTTGCTGAGGTATGATGGTATTGAAGTTTGAAGAATTTAGAATGTAGTGATGGCTATTTTGAAGGATATTCGAAAATCTATAGGAAGCCAGTGAAGTTTTATAAGATTATCATTTGATGACTGAACAAGGTGATGGCCTGGGTAATCACAATTGAGTGTGATTCTAGCAGCCTTGTTTAAAACTGACTGTAGACTGTAGACGATTTCTTTCTTGATTGGTGATATTATATGATAGCGAGTTACAGTAGTCAAGTCTGCTTAGTATTAGACATCGGGAAAGTGAGGCGTAGAGATCAGTAGTAATGAATGGGCGTATGTGTTCGATTGCTTTGAGGTGATAGTGTGATGATTGGATGGTAGATGTAATGTGGTTTTTGAAAGTGAGTTTGCTGTCAAGGGTGACTCCAAGTATTTTGAGAGTGTTATTGATGGGGATGTTATTTGAGTTTATGTCGACAGATGATATGGTATTTAAACCATTTAGTTGAAAAGGAATGTCTAATTTTATTATTTCTGATTTAGTGGTGTTAAACTGGAGATAGTTATGTGAGGATACTGGTTGCTTGGTTGGATGTATTAGGTGTGATGAATTGAAGAAGTTGTATATCATCAGCATATTTATGGTAGGTTATATTGAATTGGTTGACTATATTTGAGATAGGTGAGATGTATGTGGTGAAAAGAAGCGGTCCAAGAACAGAGCTTTGAGGAACCCCGTGTTGTATATAGGTTGGTGATGAGATGTGTGTACCTAATTTAACTTGATAATGTCTATTTTCTAAATATGATGACAGCCAGTTTAAAGCAGTTCCATCAACTCCAAATTTTTTTGGAAGTCTGTTGATGAGGATGGAATGGCTGAGGGTGTTGTAGGCTGCTGATAGATCGAGTGATGCGAGGAGGGTGGTATTTTTAAGTCGCATCCATTGAAAATGTGGTCCGTTTGATGGAATAGGGCTGTTTCTGTAGAGTGGTAAGGTCTGTAGGCTGATTGATGACTGGGGTAGTTTGGATTGGAGGTGATGTGAGGTTGTAGTTGTTTTAATTCGGCCCTTTCCATAATTTTTGATATAGTGGACAGGTTGGAAATAGGTCAAAAATTTGCTGGATTGGTTGTGTCAAGGTTGGCTTTTTTTAATATTAGTGTTATTTGGGCTGCTTTGAAAGTAGATAGAAAACATCCTTCTTGGAAAGATAAGTTGACGAGCTGTGAGATGGCTTTTGACAATATTGAGCTACATTGTCTTATAACTTGGTGAGAAAAAGGGTCTATGGGCGATGTCTTCGTGCATGTAGCATAAATAATTTGTGATATATCTTCAGGTGTTGTTGGTTTGAAGTTAGATATGGGGTCAATGATGTTTTTTCTATGAGTGTGTGTGAACAATTCGTGCTGTGACTGTGATAGGAGATAATCAATGTTCTTGTGAATATTTTCAATTTTGCTGCTGAAAAAGTTGTTGAAGATGGAAGCCATGTTTGTATTGCTTGAGTTGTTGGATGGATCAAAAGTGAAGTTAATTTATTGTAATTTGATGAATTTTTCTAATTTTTTATTGAGGATCTAACACATTTTTCAGATGTAAAATATAATTTATAGTTTCGGTTTTACAGCATATGAACAAAAAGTAACTTTCGCGACCGTATGGGTCGAGAAGACCCATGAATGGAAATAAAACAAATGGAACAATTTAAGTACAATATTTTGTTGAATTGCTTTCACAAACGCAAAATTAACAGTTTATACATTCATAAATAGCACAGTTGATACATAATGGATAAAAAATAAATTTAACAACGTTGGATAGTTTTGTTTTGAGTGCATTTTCTGCATCAAAAGCGACTACATGTCTTGGCTGCTAAGTTAGAAGGTTATAAGGAATAATTTTTATATTGCCTTCATCATCCAATTTTCCTTTACATAGTTCTGCTCTTAAAATTTTCAAAAACTGCCTTCTCTTTACTTTTTGTTGGCCAGTAACTTCACGCCAGAAGATAAACGAGTTGAACGTTGAAACGTCTATCATATGCGGAAAAAACATTTTGGCCAACGCAATGTTCGTTTTCGAGTATTATAGGCCATGCAAGTTTGATCTAAATGATCGACTCCATCTTTTGCCTTGTTGTAGGTCATGGTGATTTTTGGCTCCATGGTTTCTTCAACGTCTTCCGCAGTGTGCTTACTCGATAGTAAAACTACTCTCTTATTTTTCTTCGGTGCATAGGGAATAGAGGTCAAACACGGACGATTTTTCACTCCCGGTCCCGTGCCGTTTCCGAATTTTTTTCCCCGTCCCGTCCCGTTCCCGAAATTTTGTTCTCATCCCGTTTTCGATGGGACCTCAGAATTTTGATTCCCGTCCCGTTCCGTTCCTGCAACTCGATTCCTGGTCCCGACACATTCCTGAAACTTTTTGGCTTTTTTATTCATTTTCGCAGCCGTTTTCACTAGTCCCAAACTTGCTAGTCCTAACATTTAAAAAATTTACTATTTGAAAGTCAGAGAATATTTCTTTTAATAAACTAAAAAAACACGATTTAAATTTCAAATATTTATTGAAATGAAATTATTGAAGTTAGTCCTTGTTTTTGAGTAATTCAATAAAGTCTTTATTGCTTTTCACACGGGTTACACCGTCAAAAGTTTTAGCTTTTAAATAAGGTGATCTTGGGTCTGAAGTTAAACGACCACATGTTGAAAAATTCCGTTCACAGGGAATATAACTTGCAGGTGTATAAAACAAAATTTTGGCTACTTCTTGTAGTATTGGAATATTGCTCATTTTACTCAAATATAATAAAAAATCTTTACAATCTTCAATTTTGTTGGTGTGTAATTGTGAATATTTGTAAAATTCATCCTCTTCTGAATATTTTTCTTCGTTCATTATTATTAATTCTTAAATAATGTTAGAAATATGTTTTTTCGACAACATTCTTATTCACCAGAATTGCAATTATGGAATCATTCGTATAATTTGATAATATAATAATTTTATTATAAATTTTACTTTATAAAAACAAACTATCAATTGTTTTTTTCTCAACGGCACTGCAGCTTGGTCTGACTGTACAAAATAGAATTAAATTTTCTCTAATGAAAGTCTTGGTATTTATTTTTTTTTTATCCAAAACTTTTGTCTTATTATTCTTTCGTACTGGGGATGCAACAGACATGCTGTCATATGAATAAGATCAATGGCATCTTTTCTTTTGTCGAAATGATCAACTGAGCAATCATTTGGAAGTTAATCATTCAAATTCAAAGTATAAATTTTTAAAATTAAAATAATATAACTGACCACTTTGATTTGACAAGTTTTCATCATCACCCATTTTTTCTAATCTCCCTAATATTTACACTCGCCATAACATTTTCAAATGTAGTGTTGGAGATTTTGACATTGGCAATGGTGGCTTCGTTATACATTTCTATTGCATTTAATACTTATTTTAAGTACGGAGTATCGATGAAATAGAAATTTCCTTACTTGGAAGTTTGCTGAAAAATCATTGTTAATAAATCCAATCCCAATAACTTTTATTCCCGTTTTTCCTGTTTCCAATTTAAAAGTTGATTCCCGTTCCCGTTCCCGTCCCGAAAACCTATTCCCGGTTCCCGACTTTTCCCGTCCCGAAATTAATTTTCATTCCCGTTTTCGCGGGTACCCGGTCCGACCTCTAAAAGAAAGCTAAAGTAGCATTTGCTGTGAAACCGAATAAAGATTCGCCAGCTTGACATTTTTTCTGTGAATTCTATGGGTAATTCTTGACGATTCTTTTTTATAGTTTTCATTAACCCTATACAGCGATTTCCTTTTATCGTTTGTACATTCTACGATTTTATCAAAAATTTTATTATCCATAAATATTTGTCAATTAGATAAAGCTTTCTTATTGCAATGACGAAATCCATAAGCACTCAATCTTCCAGCGCTCTTCATTACATTAACTGACTGTCTTCTTGCACCTGGATACGGCATTGAGTGCCATAGAGTACCATCTTTACCTTTATAGCTACCACAAACCCTTTCAGCAACAGAATCTATACAATCATCTACATGCCTTTCAACATCAGCATTCATTCATTCATTCAGAGTGCACCATCATCGTTATTCACATCTTCTTCATCATCATTTCTTTCATTATTTTCATATTCATCATCAGAAATGCTATTTTCAACACTTTCATTATCGCTTGAATCCGTCTCGTTATCCATATTGATAATAATATCAGAAAATCGAATTGAAACTCAATTCTTCGAAATCAGCTAACAAAATGGCCAATCTAATATATGCTTAAAACAGTGGTTTCATGTTTAAAGTAAAAATTAAATCGGATAATTATTCAAATAAATATATTACAAAGATAGAATTAATCACTATAACTCTGAATTTTTTTATTTACTAGGGAAAATCCTCTTTAAAACATGTAATGGGTCGTTTCGACCCATGCGGACGCCAACGTTATTTTTTTTGCCTGGTGTTTAAGGGTTAAATATAAAAAATGGAGACAGGGTTGATTAAAATTTTCTTTTGCATATAAGACTTATCTTTTTGGTTTTTAACATTAAACAAATTCCAATTCTTTCATGTAATTTTCCACTTCTTTCTATCGTCTTCTTTGTGAAATAGAAATTCAAAAAGTAAATTATTTTTAAAACAGTTTTTCTCATCATAAATCCAAGTATGAGTTTAATGAATTGTTGTAGGGGGAGGTTGCACAGGACGGAACGATTTTTAAACGTAGCCTCATAGTTAAATTGCTTAAGAAATAATTAAAATTAAAATTTATCCAGCCGAAAAATTGATACCTAGTCTAGTTATGTGAACTCAAACATAAGAATCAAAATAATAATAATAAAACAAGTTTTTTTTACTTCAAACATGAACACTAAAAAAGTCCATCTTGAGCAACTGGGTTAGTAAAAGTTAACTGGGTTAGTAAAAGTTTTATAGCAAAATCAAAGAAGTCTCAATTTCCATCAGGTAAAGCTGTGCAAATAGTGAAATCAGAAGCTGGGAAATTCGTTTTGGACGAGGATGCTCTGTCAAGAATTCTGCTGGTTGAGCGGGTGAAGGACTGCAAGGTGATGCTGTTGTCAGTGGCAGGGCTCGATGTCTTCAACAAGCGTGCTGTCCTGAACTACTTCCTCGGCTATCTTTACAGCCTCAAAGTCAGAAGAACCAGTGTTTTGTTTCATTTTTAATGAAGAGTGTTTTTATCCAAATGTTAATTTAACTTCATTTATAAAGCTAGCACCTTTGCAGAAGCATGCGGTGACCGAGAAAGTGGCTTACAAAAGAGTTTCTCTGAAGGGATTCGAAAACACGTGTTGTTCGGACAGGACACATAGAGGCATCTTTATGTGGAGTCAACCCTTCTTTATCAAAAATCTAAAAGGAGAAAAAGTATTGAAGTTTTTTATTCTACTTGCAGTTTTACTGATTAAGTAGCCGTTGTTGATCGACCTTATTTCTAATTTATAACTCATTGCTGTTACATTAAAATGTAGCTTGTAATTTCAAAAATATAGTTTACTAATTTTTAAATTAAAAAAATGCATTTAACCGAATATAGATCTGCATCTTGCTGATGGACATTCAAAGCTTTCCTGAACACTGGTGCTTTAAAGAGGATAATGACTCTTTTGCCGCTCTGATTGGCTTGCTCAGCTCTGTGAATATCTTCATCTTCAACAGCAAAAAGTATTTCAATTTCCCTTATGGCAGCCTTGAAGACGACAGCGACGAAGACGACAATGACGAAGACGACAATGACGAAGACGACAATGACGAAGACGTCAATGACGAAGACGACAATGACGAAGACGACAATGACGAAGACGACAATGACGAAGACGACAATGACGAAGACGACAATGACGAAGACGACAATGACGAAGACGACAATGACGAAGACGACAATGACGAAGACGACAATGACGAAGACGACAATGACGAAGACGAAAATGACGAAGACAACAATGACGAAGACGACAATGACAAAGACGACAATGACGAAGACAACATCAACGAAGACAACAGTGACGAAGACGACAGCGACAAAGACGTCATCGACGCAGAACTGAAATACCATGAGGTCCCACTCACTCATCTTTAGCTCACTACTCTTAGTAACGCGTTATTTTTTTCTCAAGCTCACTCATCTCCGTTAAATTTTCAGATATCTTTTTCATTCACCCTCTTTCTATTAATTTCTTTATCACTCTTCTGCTTATTTTTATCATTTCGCTTTAATTTATCTAATTCATTTTCTTCTTTTAATTCTCCTATTTAATTCCCCTTCACTTTCCAATTAAATTCAATTGTTGTTGTGAAGCACATTGCTTATGAAAAACACCGTTGAAAGTGACTTATAACACTCCTATCAACCAATAACACCAATTATAACAGGCTATCATTCAATATATTGATATGGTTGAAGAAACATGTGAAGACAAGCGCTTTCAGGTTTGTTTTTATTGTTGTAAAGTTAGTGCTGTGTTGTTCTGTCATTGAACCTGGGCATATCTTTGCCATCTTCAGCACAGTTTAACTGTAGAAGACCAGGTTTCATCAAGAATCTACGGACGCAAAGCAATAAATTCCTAGATTTCTTCTAATGAATGAAAGTGTTCCTATTGACGCGACAGACAAGAATAGTTTTTATTTTTAAACTCTGTTTTCGGGCCTTTGAATGCTCTATTGTTGTGATGTTAGTGCTGTTGTTGATGTGCTCTTGTTGCTTCTTTCACCACGCGCCGCCATATCATACCTTAACAACAACAGCCCTCCATGATGTACTTACTACTGAAAGAACATAACTACGACGTATCCGCCTATTCGCTGCGAGAGGACCATGGAACCAAAAGAATAAAACTGAAGGTGACCTCATCAAAGTTACTCGCACATACACCGATAAGAACTCATACTTGCGAACGCATAAAGAAATTTAAATTGATATTTTTTTTTAACGCAATTTTCGAAATAGGAAATATTTTATCGAATTTTT
>OX030963.1:5292726-5310226 GCA_943735955.1 Piscicola geometra
CTACTACTACTACTACTACTACTACTACTACTACTACTACTACTACTACTACTACTACTACTACTACTACTACTACTACTACGACGACGACGACTACTACTACTACTACTACTACTACTACTACTACTACTACTACTACTACTACTACTACTATAATCTCCATGATTTAAGAACCTATTATTCAACTACTTTCACAGATGGCCGCAAAGGGAGTCTGTTACCCTTGTTTCAACATTCCAAGGGGTGTGGTTTATATCTTGAACATACGCTTCAATAGGGAGGGTAGTGAAGTAGATGTGAGAAACATCACTACACTCTTTGAGAGGATGGGATATGAGGTTAATGTTATTCAAGAAGAAAAACAAAATGTTTGTTTTTTTCACCTTTAAATTCTTTGAACTTTTCTTTACTAACATAGAAAATAAATTTCTTAAAACAATAAAATGGCCGGTTACCACCATCATCTTCACACAACCTTCGAAACTCTCGTCTCTCCACCACCACTTCAGGATATCAAAAAGAAAATTCAAGAAATCCGCTTAAGTCCATTTCTCTCAAATATAGGTATCTTCGTGATGTTTCTAATGTCGCACGGTCAAGGTAAATGTCTCTACGACTCTGAGTCTCAACCAATGGATATCACGGAAGAATTCGTCAAGCCATTTGCTTTTGATCAATGTATTCAACTTGCCAAAAAGCCTAAACTTTTCTTTATTCAATCTTGTCGTGGAAAATTAGAAAGTAAGATTGGTTGAAGGGATGGTGGTGATGATGATGGTTGGGGTTAACATACTTGCAATTTCTATCAGAACTACCGTTACCATGTCCCAAATTTTAAAAATGCATTCACTTTTAGTTTGGAAGTTTTCATTCGGCGCAGTTAATTTTAAAAAATGCAATTATTTTGCTGAAACATTCATCTTTTTTAATTGATTTTTTCATTGTTTTGATTTCTCGTTGTCGTTGCACGCGCTTATTGAACAAGCTTGATCAGGGTAAAAATGGACGAAAGAAGGTTTGATCCTTCTGAACAAATAAGAATTTTAAAAATTAATTTATCAACTCATTCAGACAAGATCCAATATGATCATATGGTAGAAAAACGAAATGAGGATCCTTTAATTGAACAGGATCCTCTCCGGTCTTCTTCTTCCCACTCACTTGCCGACGTTTTCAAATTTTTTTCTACACCTGAAGGTTTCATTTTTGTTATAGTAATGTTATATTAGATTTTGTTTTATTCTTTTTCAATTTTAAAATTATCATTTAACATTTCACTACCAGTATTTCTCATTTCATTTTCAAACATTCCATCACTCCAAATTTCATCATCATCATCATCACGTTTCACTTTTTCACCCCCATCACCTACAAACTTCCACTATCATCCCCACCATTCTACAGACTACAAATCCATAAGACTAACCATGTTGGGCTCGCTATTCATCCGTTGTGTAGTGTTGACCCTAGCACACTTTTGTCACAAGGAACCGCTAGAATACATTGCTAAATATGTCAACTCAGTGATGAATTCTCTCAATGTACGCCTCGATAACCGTCATGTTGTTAAACAGATTTCCTTTCGGGAAGAATCCCTCAGCATGGATGTCTATTTCAATCCTCGTTCTCTTGAAAATATTTGAATTCTTACTTTCCTGTTGATTTTGTTTAAGGTTTTTAAAGTGGGGCATACAGTGGTCGAACAAAATATTCGGACACGAAGCAGCTTCTAATTTCAAGCTAATTTTTTTCCCTTCAAATTAAAGTAATCCCATGGCTTTCTTAGTCACACATAAGGGGAAAAATTGACAAAATATTATAAAATTGAACTTTAAAATTATTATTTTTCGATTTATTAAATAAAATGCCATTTATCTTTAACTTTTTGCTATAAAATATTAAACTGTATAAACCTATATAAACAAAATCGCAAGAACTATTTATTCTAAAGATAGCCTGATCGAAAAAGTCATACCATGGATTGTCTAAAAATGTTAGTTGTTCCGTGGATTTCCTAATTCTACACATTGCCTGTAACATTAACACGTCATAAGTTTAAATTTTAAAAGCATCGACTTATGGTTCTAAAACTAGAAGTAAATTCTTGAAAAAGATGGTTTGTCTGTACAACTAAAGCATGTAAATGTTGAGTGTTTTCTGCATGTAGGTTTGCTGCCCATTGAGCATTTCAATCCCGTTTTTGTCACTGATTCTCACAAAGCTTTGGACTTCAGTTTTTAAATCTCACGTCAATTTATTTGAATTAATTATTCTGATTAATGAGTTTTGAAAGCTTATACTTTATCTAACACAACGTTTTGATTTATAGCAGAAGGGAAAAATTATTTTTTTTTGTGATTTCTAAATACACTTTTTTTCAATAATACAAAATCTCCTCTTCAATGGCACATGTAAAACTGGAAAAATTCTTGCCGACTTAAAAGAAGAGTATTAAAATATAAAATTTTTCAGAATGGGAGAAGCTGGTGTGCTATTAAAAAAACTAGTTCATCTTCTTGATGCTAAAAAACATATTCCATAACCAGTCAGGTTTTAGAAATTTTTTTTATTAATTCATAATTTATGTTCATGGGCATCTAGTTTCTCTTGGCAACACCCATCTCTTTCAATAAATATCTTCTTGATGTAACAAGTCATCAGGAAAGAACCTTACTATTAATTTTCAATCGTCTCGTAAAGACAACATACTTGCGAACCGCCACACAACATATGTAGCATCGTAAAAACTTCCAGGATTAAAAGCAATAAATGCAAACCAACAGCATTTGGATGGTTTAATGGTAAACACCGGTGTCAAGTACGTCGATGCTCTAATGGTGCAACTGAACTTTATGAGAAAGAAAGAATAAAAGATATCTTCATCTTCATTCGGCAGCCGCAACAGAAACAACTACAACATTTGCAGCAACAACAAGAATGAAAAAATAATAACAATAGCAGCAACAAACACACTAATAATAAGAATTATTTTAATTATAATAATTTTATTCTTGATGATGATGATGATGATGATGATGATGTAGGTAGTTGCACGGGTTTTTTTATTTTAACTTTTCGGAAATTAAATTATTATTTTTTGAAAAAGAAGTTTAAAACGTGAAAAAATATACCAATTATATTACAAAGCGATTTTTAATAATAAAGATAGAGACATTTTAAAGTTGAAATTTGCTTGGGTAGTTTAACATTGTATAAGGCAAAAAAAGTGTGATGCATTCTTATATGAGTGTGTGGTTTGTATTTGAATAATTCACACTTTATTTTGTTATATATAATAATTAAATTTCTTGATTTAAAAAATAAAAGAAATTAAAAAGACGTTTTTTTGTTTTTTATTATCAAAAATGACACAATCAATGGAACAACGTCTTAGTTGTGTGCTAATTTTTCATCCACACCAAAAAGTCCGATTTCTCGTGACAAGATGGTGGGCTTGCCGGTTTAGTCGCCGACGACCCGACCACGACACAGGTTGTACTAGCATACGAGGTACTAGTAGCAGGTTTTGAACCCGACCTGACAATCAATGGAATATTAGCACACAAATAAAACAAATCGAGAAAGAAAGTACGTTCAAATATCTAAACGAATGTCTCCATTAATCATGTCCGTGATGGAGCTGGCCGCTGGAAGGTCGCAGTCGATAGCATTTTCTTCATCTGTTGTCCAAAAGCTTATGGTAAAGACGTCCATTTTACCCCTCTTCCTGTCTCGTATTCTGCCAAAGTATTCTGTTTCTTTACCATCCTCCCACTTTTGTATTATTAATTCACCAACTAAGGACTCCCCACTCAATATTCTTCTTATAAACAACTTTTCCGTTCTGCTTCGACCATCAAATAATGGATCATCAGTTGATCCATCATTGTTCATTAGAGTTAAAACCATCTTCTCCGTCTTTCTTTCTTTATCTTCTGTCTTCTTCATGCCTATCCTTCTTCTCTCCAAGTGTCCATGTCAACCGTTGCTTCTTTTACCCTTCTGACCTTTCTCATCTTTGCGGCTGTCTTCATTGCATAACTAATTAGCGACTCTTGTTCTTCTTGGCTTTTCTGGTCCAACCACTCCAACGTACCATTTAGTTTATCCTTTATTTTACCCTCTATAAAACCCATTGTTACATAAGGAGATCTTCTTATATAATAGTCTACCATACCCAAGGCCCTCTCTGCATGAATGTTTTAGATAAGATAATGAATAGGACACTAAAATGTTAATTATAGATTCATTTAAAAAATTAAATTAAGTTATAACAGAGTATAATAAAGCAAGTGAACGACATTTATACCTGCGTGAATATTATGTACTGGAGCTGAGCGAGTGTCCATCAGCATTTCAGCAGAGGGACAGGACAGATCTCCTACAAGATACCTACCCATCTGCCGCTCCATCACCTATCCTGTGGCCTCCATGATAGAGCTTAATATCCCTGACAATAAATTCTCTTGATTGTTGAAGGTTACCAGAGCCTTGTATACTTAAACTTCTTTCAACGATGTCCAAATATATTTTCCTTCATCATCATTATTTCTTCTGGATTCTTTTTCAGCTCTGAAATCTTCCTCACAGCAATCTTGAATGATGGTCCCTGTATTGATTTTAACGATTGAAATAAATATATATAAAATATTATGTATGGATGTGATATGAAACAAATTAATTATATTATTACCATCTCAAGATTGGAGAGGTTGTGATAGTTCCCATAAACAAGGGTCATCCAAGGCCCAGTGATAATTTTCCCAACCAAACCAAGGGCCTGCAGTTGCACCATTGTTCTTGGTTCGTTGAGTCCCTCCCACAGTGCCTTGGTCACATCGCTTTCACGGTTGCAACTGTCAAGAGAAAAATTAAAATAAATAGTTGAAATATATAATTTCATGAAAATTATAGCATTAATGATAATATATACCTGGTGAGGAATCCGCGTATTAATTCATTGTGCTGGATGGCAACGCCTGCCATGTGGAACATGAGGTGCAGGCGGTTGCCAACGTATCGGAGAAATATCCCTGGAACCACCTTTTTGGCTCTCAGATAAGCCATAAAGGCAACTGGCTCACCCTTATAGTTGTGTCTGCAAAAAAAATTTAATAATTTTTTTAAATGTCTAAATTTATAAGTACTGAAATTCAAAATAAGTACAAAATAAAATTATAATCACCTGAGTTTGGAAATGTTGAACAGAAAGGAAATTGCAGTGCCCTCCTTGCCTGTAATTCCGGAGATACCTAAGGATTGATCTAGCGAGGCTAGACACTTTCTGGCCTCGCATGCAAAAGCATCTAACGGATGTACATTACAATTTAATTGCAGCAAATCAATCTGGAGTTCATCAACTAAAAGCTGATGAACCCGATTGTTCACAGGGGCCCTATCACTAACGCACGATCTCAACTTTGAAAGGAAGTGAGATCGCACTTGGGCCACTTCGAGTTTAAAATAATGCGCATAAATCTCGGCAGCTTCCCTTAGGGATGCACTGATTTGGTCAGCATTATCAGATGCTGACCCACCAGCAAGTCTGCCTACAGATAAAGCATAATCTTTATTTGTATTATTAACATGAATGCTTAAATAATATATATTATGTGCTTGTCCACTACAGTGGTGGCATCGTGAGCTAATGTAGCTGTATCACAATGATACAGCTGCTCACCAAACTGTAGCAGAGCAAGCACGCCTGGCTCATGGGCCATCCTAGAGATATTGCTATAGTGCGGTAAGTTACTTAAGCGCATACCAAAAATTGTACTACTAAAATAATTAAAAATAGCCGCGATGCTTCTTACAGGTATATTTAATAAAATTGCTGTATATATAGTTTTCCTAAAAACGGGTTTATAACTATTAACTACCTTTGTGCTAACCTCTTTGGATTTCTCACCACGATCCAAAAGCAGCCCGTTTATATACTCTAGTTTACTAGTTAGTTTAATATTATCTGATACAACGCCATTCAATTCTTTAGTTAACTTATATATTTTATCATTAAGGTCCTTAACTAACAAAACATTTCTTAGTTTAGCTTCTCTATGACGCCTTATCAGTAAAGTCCTACTGCGGGTGAGATTTGCTATTATAGTTGAACTATTATCATTAACCTTAAGCTTCTTTTGTTTCTCATGCTGGTACTTAGACTTCCACATGTCTGAAGACGCCCTTCTTCTTTCTGACTGCTGCTTCAGGACTCTTTTCTGGGCTACAAAACCTGAAAGCTTTCTTATTCTATGTTCTAATTTACTAATTTTTGCATAAGCGCGCTCCAAGCTACTTTTATTATAATCACAACTCTTACAACTACTTGATACATCTTCTACACATTCATTCATACCATCTGGTAAATCTGCTACACATTCATTCATACCATCTGGTAAATCTGCTACACATTCATTCATACCATCTGGTAAATCTGCTACACATTCATTTATCTCTTCTAACCCTAAACGAAAAGAAATAGGCTGATACTTAAAAGCTTCAGAAAGATAATCTACCAACAAATTAAAATTGTTGTTATATTTTAAATTCTTCACTTTCTCATAAACTATCCTAAAATATTTAAATACATGGCAATCATTAACAGAAAAGACCATATTCAAAGATTGCGAGGTCTTTAATGCTAATGTTCAATTAGGCAGCTTCTTATGCCTACGAGGACAAAGAAAATAAAAATTACCATTCAGAAGGGGAACTGATGGTTTTGAAAAATTTTCCACTACGTAAGCATTAACATTCATTAATGCACCAATACACTCACTGCTCTCTCTTTCCATCGTAGATCAAGTGCGTTCAAATGTGATAATCTGCAAATGAATGATTATAAATAAGAATACATTAATATAAATAATTTTTTTCATTATCTATCTATTGGAGAATCAAATAAGGCGGAATATCTGATCAAGAGATGCACTTTAGACATTTTGCCAATAGGCATCAACTTTGACGAAAAATATCTCAGCTCCGATATCACCTCGAGCCATGAAATTTACAAAATTATATTAAACAATAACCGATATAAATTTCAAAGTCAAAAAATGTCTGGAGGAAATTCAAATAACGCCAATCCCTTTAACTTTTAAAGGGATTGGCGTTACAAATCTAGGCTATATTCTTGGCCGCGTATTTTGCCATTCTCGATGCGCATGAAATGAGAGTGCTCACTTTTTGTTTGTTTTATAAATATCACGTTTGTGTATATAATATATGGTAACATCAAATTGTTCATAGAAGAACCGAGAATAATCTTGGCTGCCTATATATGAGGAAGAACACATGTGTTAAGAGAAATATTCTTTGAAAGTGATTGATTTTTTAAGTTATTTTGTTTTGTGAATAGCACACAAAATAAATTAGGCACCCAATTTTAGTTTTCTATACCTTATTTTTTAACTATCCTATGATATGATTTCAAAAATTTCACTTCTTTAGCAAATCGCGGAACAGAACAGCAACTCCCCGAAAGAGGTGCCTAGTTGACAAAATTGTCAAATAGTATTTTGGTTTGGTTGTGAAGTGTTGTGATTTGATGTTTTGATAAAAAAAATAATTTATTGTAGTCTTTTGGTTGTGATGAAGTGTCATGCTTTGAATGTGTAGTGGAGAAGTGGCTTATAACGCGGAAGAGCTTCGACACCACTTTAAATCAACTATTTTAATCCCTCTGAAACAACTAGGTCACTAGGTCATCTATCCATCAATCCATTTATTCATCCATCCATCCATAGTAGTGAGTAGGAATCGAACCCACGATCTACGGGTGAATAAATCTGAGTCGTTACCCACTCGGCCACCCATCGGGAGTAGGGTAGTTGGGGGTGCTGGGGGGCTTGTTTGGGGAGGCCAGCAGGGTTGGCGGGTCTCGCAGGTGCTGCCATGCCCCCTCCACGCCCTATGCACAGCATCTCCTGGAGGTCGTGGAGCGGTGTAGTGTAGTGGTGTGATTGTGGAGTTGCTACATTTATAGAATTGCTATTATTAATAATAGTTAAAGAATTATTAATAATATTAAAAACTATAGAATTATTATTATCTTTTAAAGCTATAGAATTATCATTATCTTTTAAAGCTATAGAATTCATCTTTTTTTTATAATTATAGAATTAAACAGGTATAGAATTATCATCAAGACCCTAACCCTAATCCACATACCCATCCCAAACTACCACCCTCAATCCCACCCAAACCTCTTTCCCACAATTCCATCTGAATCTCTTTCCTTCAATCCCATCCCAAACCCAAACCACTACCCTCAATCCTTTTTTTTTTCTATACTGTTCACAGCCTGACAGACGCATGCCATGTTACAATGGTTCTGAGAACCATGGTTCTTATGCGCCGAGGCGCCACTCCACACGACGTGCACATCTCTCAATGCATACGTCGCAAACACCGCATCATGTACACTAGGTATATGATAGCTAACGGTTGGCTGAACAGGGATTCGAACTGGCGACCTTTAAGTTGCAGTTCCAACGACTTTACCATCTAAGCCAACCTGCTTGCCAAACTATCTCCACCTTAATTATTATTGATTATTGCTTGATATTATAAATATTAATTCCTTATTTATAATTATAGAATTTTTTCCCCGGATTATTACAATTGATCGCAAGTTATCTACAATTGAAAGAAAGAGCAGTGAGTGTGGTGGTACATTCAAATAATGATTATTTGAATGTTTTGAACCATAACAACCAAACCAAACCACACCACCACAACCAAACCACACCACCACAACCAAACCACACTACCATAACCAAACCACCCTAACACAACCACACCACCACAACCACACCACACCACTACACCCCACCACCAAGCATAATAATACTTCTATAACCACACCACAACCCACCACCACAGCTTCCTGCAGCCACTGCAGAAGTGCGACATGACGCTGACAGACCTTCTGGGCGAACTGCAGAGGGACCCGTGGCCAGTGTCGCATGGCAAGAGGCCCCTCAGGAGTACTGAAGTGGGTTTGGGGTTAGGGGGAGGGGGGAGGAGGATGGGAGTGGGTTGGGTGTGAGAGATAAGTTCTATGTGGTGGATTAGTTGTGGACGTGGAAGTGGAGGGGAAAAGGTAATGTGTGTATGTAAAAGTGGAAGGGAGCTGTTGGAGTGGGGGGTAGGGCAGGAAGGTTAGGTCTGATGATAATTAGTTCTGGATGAGGAAGTGGTGTGGAGGTGGGTGGCCATGACCCTCACCACCTCCTCCACCCCTCTCCGCAGAGCATCTATCCGAACACAGGGACTCGCATAATGATCTTTATGGGAGGGGCTTGCACGCAGGGACCTGGTCAGGTATTGGGCGATGAACTCAAGTACCCTATCAAGTGAGCGGAGTTTACGTTGAGATGGGGGTGGAGGTTGAGTGTGGTGGGGTGGGGTGAGTGGGTGGAGTGGGTTCGATGGGATGGGGTTTGAGAGGTGGGGTTTAGTGGGGGGAAGGAATAAAAAGATAAAAGTGTGGAATGATGGTTTGATGGATGTATAGAGAAATTTCTTTATCGATGGGTTGATTGATAGATGGATGGATGAATGATGGATAGATGAATTGATGGATGGATGGTTGAATTGATGGATGGATGGATGAATTGATGGATGGAGAAATTGATTGATGAAAGGATAGATGAATGGATTGATGGATGACTTACGAATCGACAGATCCCACCACGACATAGAGAAGAACAACTGCAAGTATCTTAAAAAGGCTATGAAGGTGTGGTGGTGGGGGAGATGTTGATTATTCTATGAAGCTACACAGCACTTTTGCTTTATTTAGCCAATTCAATTCTTCTGTGGACATTGCCACCTGCGCTGCTGTTTGCCTCAACACCGTCAGTTCATCGTCTCACTTTTCGCACTACACCACATACGCCCATTCCATCTTCTCCCATCAGTTCACTACTTTTCCACACTCTTTCCACACCACACCACTCCATTATCACTACACTACACCACCACCCTTCCAACTTATCCTCTCCCAACCACTCGAAACCATCCCTCTCTCAACAGCACGACGAGGCGCTGGCGAAGAGAGCGTGCAGCAGTGCTCACGTCGTCGACATTTACTCTTGCGCCCTGGACCAGACGGGCCTCTATGAGATGAAGTTTTTGCCTTCGATGACTGGGTAGGTGGTGGTTGGGGTGGATGGGTTTGGATGGGGGGGGTGGATGAGTTTCGGGGTTTGGACGGGAGGGGGGTGGATGGGTTTGGATGGGGGGGAGGGTTGGATGGATGGATTTGGATGGGAGGGAGGAGTGGGATGGGATGGGATGGGTGGCAAAGTTGCTGGTAGAGAGCGTTCGAAACTGAAATTTTAGTTTCCACCGAAACAATACACAACACAACACACTAAACCACACACCACATATCACCCCCACAACAAAACAACCCAACACCCCTCCCTTCCCTCCCCCCCAACATAGAAGTCACATGGTGATGGGCGACTCGTTCAACACGTTGCTCTTCAAGCAGACCTTCCAGAAGGTCTTCACCAAGGATGCCCAAGGTCACTTCAAGATGGCCTTCGGAGGCTCCGTCGAAGTCAAGGTCACACACACACACATACATATATACACACATACATACATACATACATACATACATACATACATACATACATACATACATACATACATACATACATACATACATACATACATACATACATACATACATACATACATACATACATACATACATACATACATACATACATACATACATACATACATACATACATACATACATACATACATACATACATACATACATACATACATACATACATACATACATACATACATACATACATACATACATACATACATACATACATACATACATACATACATACATACATACATACATACATACATACATACATACATACATACATACATAAATACATACATACATACATACATACATACATACATACATACATACATACATACATACATACATACATACATACATACATACATACATACATACATACATACATACATACATACATACATACATACATACATACATACATACATACATACATACATACATACATACATACATACATACATACATACATACATACATACATACATACATACATACATACATACATACATACATACATACATACATACATACATACATACATACATACATACATACATACATACATACATACATACATACTTACATACATACATACATACATACATACATACATACATACATACATACATACATACATACATACATACATACATACATACATACATACATACATACATACATTCATACATACATACATACATACATACATACATACGCCATTTTTTTTTGCAGGCTGTTCTAATTTCGCTGAGTCATTTTTGCGTTTATTTCGTTAATAAAGTGTCGTGTAGTTGAGAAGTTCGGATTTTGTTTTGCGGTTTAGTCAGGAGAGTTTATTAATATTTCCAAAACTCATAATTTCATTCTTTTATTAGAGTATTTAAACTTAATTTTCATATCTCGTGGTTTTACCTGTGCTTTGTTTCAACTTAACTGACCTACCTGTGTTTATTATAATTAATTATTATAATAGATATAGTTTGTTATAATTAATTATTTTATAGTGCCTCTTATGTCGAAGTGCTACAGGTGCAACAAGGGAGCCAAAGATGGCTTGATGTGTTGCATGTGTAATACAATTATGCATGGCAAATGTATTGGTTTGACAGATGATTTTATTCATTCTTTGAGTTCAATCAGGAACCTAAAGGTCTTTTGTGATGAGTGTTTACGCAACGCAGAAAGTTTAAAATCGTCAGTAAAAATTGATGACCTATCGGCTGATGTAAAAAAGTTGATAGATTTAAATGAATCAACTGCGAAGGAAATAAATGATTTGAAAAAACTTGTAGGTGAATATGGCAAGGGAATTGATGACATTACTTCTGCTGATAAGTTGATTGAGGGATCAGTTGAGAAATTAAAAAAGGAAATGAGTGTCTCTTGGGCCTCGATTGTTGGCAGTGAGATTAAAAAGAGTGTTGATGGAGTCAATGTTGAACTCAAATCAATGAAGAAAGCCATAGATGCTTCAAGCGAAACAAAGGCTAAAGAGAATAATATCATTTTGTTTAATTTAAATGAGAGCAATGTCAAAGGTCATGATAGAGATGCTATCATTGACCTGTTTAAAAAGATAAGTGATGATACCATTAAAAATGATGATGTTTTGACAGTCACCAGGCAGGGTAGACTTGATGAGGGCTCTGACAAGATCAGACCCATTGTTATTAGATTTAAGTCCCAAGCTGCCAAAACATTGGTTCTCAAAAATTCTCACAGAATTAAGACATTGTCAGGTGATGTTGCTAAAGTAAAAACTTTTCATGATTTAACTCGTGAACAGAGAAATGAGTTCAATAAACTGGTGGATGAAGCAAAAGAGGTAGTAAAAAATGGTGATGGTAGTTTTTTTACCCGGGTAATAGGTCCTGTAGGGAGATGGAAAATAGTAAAAATTTTGAAAAAATCCAATTTGTAAATTTTGGACTTTTGAATATAAGATCTATTGTTTTTAAATATAATGAGGTTTATGAATTGATACATGAGGGGTTGGATATTTTTGTGTTGACGGAAACATGGCATGGATCACATGATGAAATTTCAGTACGGAAGGCAATGCCTCCTGGTTATAATTTTGTTGATTTTTTAAGACCGCTTGATCCATTTCATGGTGGTTTAATTATTTATTATAAGTCTGTTTTCAAGTGTAAACGATTGGATTTACCTAAAATATCCACTTTTGAGGCTGTTGCTTTGAAACTTTTTTGTTATAAATGTGATTTTATTGTATTAGCTATTTATAGGCCTGGATCAGCACCAGTCTCTCCTTTATTTTTTACGGAACTCACCTTGGTTTTGGAAAATGTTTCAATTTTAGCGTCCCATCTTGTTTTAGCTGGCGATTTTAATGTTAGGGTTGATAGACCTGATCATCCGAATGCTGTCATGCTACAGGATGTTTTTGAAAATTTCCATTTAATTAATAGAGTAAATGAGCCCACTCATAATTTGGGTGGTGTACTGGATCTGATTGTGACTTCTTGTGAGCTGCCTGTTTCCGATATTAAAGTTTTTCCAAGTGGGATTTTTTCTGACCATGGTTTTATTAAGGTACGTCTGCCATTTGAAGTAAAACCTCCAAGGATTGCAAAAAAGCTTGTTCGATCTTGGAAACGTATGAAAGAGGATTTATTTGTCTCTTTAGTACTTGATTCTCCTATAAGTAAGCCATGTTCAAACAATGATGTTGATGAGCTGCTTGAACTTTTTAACAAAGAAATTAAAAGAATTGTAGATATAGTTGCGCCTCTTCATATGGCCAAGTGTAGACGAGAGCCAATGGCTCCATGGTTTGATGGGGAATGCAGGCAGGCAAAAAGAGATTGTCGCAAAAAAGAAAGGAAATACAGGAAAACTTTGCAAATTGTTGATAAAAACAATTTTATCACTGCCTGTAGATCGAAAAATTGCCTTCTTGTAGGAAAAAGAAACTTATACTGGAAAAATCTTGTAGATGAAAATAGAATGAAACCAAAGCAACTTTGGAATATTATCAATAAACTGTTGTGTGATGAGTCGGATTTTGCTGATGCTGAGACTGATTTTTCTGCAAACACGTTTTTACATTTCTTTAGCAATAAGGTAGAAAGAGTAAGACAAGACACAGAAAATTGTGATGTAAATGACAATTTGATGTTTTCTGATTCTGAGATTCCGGAGAATTATAAATTGTCAAGTTTTTCTATCTTAAGTGAAGACTATGTAATAAAAGTTGTTTTAGATTCGCCAAATAAAAGATGTTCATTGGATTGTTTACCAACATTTGTTTTCAAAAAATATATTAACTTGTTTTCAAAATTTTTAACAAGTTTTATTAATCTTAGTCTAAATTTGGGTAAATTTCCTAATTTATGTAAACATGCTCTAGTTGTTCCACTATTGAAAAAAGATGGCTCAGACATAAATATTATAAATAATTATAGACCAGTCTCAAATCTTTCTTTTATTTCAAAGTTAATTGAACGCATTGTAGCTAAGGAACTGTTTGAGTATTTGACCTTCAATAGTCATTTGCCTGTGTACCAATCAGGGTACAGGCAGTTTCATTCCACTGAGACTGCTTTGTTACAAGTACTTTCTAGCTTATATGCAGCTATGGATAAAAATGAGACATCAATATTGGCATTTTTGGACATGAGTGCAGCGTTTGACTGTGTTGATCATAGTATTCTATTGGAGCGACTTAGTCGCAGTTTTGGAATAACTGGGGTTGTTTATTCATGGTTCGAATCATATTTATTTAATCGTTCACAACAAGTTTCTTATAAAAGTGAGTTGTCTGAAAATCAGATTATCACACATGGTGTACCACAGGGTTCTGTTCTTGGTCCGATTCTTTTTCTTTTGTATACTTCAGATGTTTTTAAAATTATTGAATCTTCTGGATTTTTGGGTCACTCATATGCTGATGATATACAGTTGATCGTCAGTTGTTCCCCGTTTGAATTTCAGAATTCAATTGACAAGTTAGTAAAATGCTTATCAAATATCGATTTATGGATGTCAGCAAATCGATTGAAGTTAAATCAAAGCAAAACCAAAATACTACCGATAGGCACTTGGCAGCAGCTTTCTAGGATTGAGGTGGACCATGTTGTTATTGATGGCGAAGATATTGAACTATCCTCTCAAGCAACTAATCTGGGTTTTATTTTTGATAAAAAACTTACAATGAATGAACACATTAAGCATTTGACCGGCACATGTTCTTATCAGCTGCGCAAATTAATGTCAATCAGAAGGTCATTAACTACTGCTACCACACAAGGTCTGGTACATGCGTTCATTCACTCTCGGTTGGACTACTGCAACAGTCTTTTTTGGGGTTTACCTGAGAGATCGATCGGTATGCTTCAGTCCATTCAGAACCGTGCTGCTAAAGTTGTAGTTGGCGCATACAAATATGACCACGTCACACCTATTTTTAAGGAACTCCATTGGTTGAGAGTTGATAAACGAATTATTTTTAAGATATGCATGTTGATGTATAAGTGCTTAAATGGACGTGCACCAAAATACCTTATGGATAGGTGCACTTTGAAAACCAACACTTTGCAACCCTATCGATTGCGGTCTGATGAGGTGAACTACTTGGCTGTTCTACCCACACGTTTAAAAATAGGGACAAGACAATTTTCTGTGTCTGGCCCTCTTGTATGGAACAGCTTGCCAAATCAATTGCGACAGCCGGGCTTAACGGCTAAGATGTTTAATGATATGCTGAAAACATATTTGTTTTCACTGTCATGAAATTAATGTTTAGAGCGCTATTGAGATTTATTAAATGGCGCTATATAAATATTCTGATAGATAGATAGATAGATACATACATACATACATACATACATACATACATACATACATACATACATACATACATACATACATACATACATACATACATACATACATACATACATACATACATACATACATACATACATACATACATACATACATACATACATACATACATACATACATACATACATACATACATACATACATACATACATACATACATACATACATACATACATACATACATACATACATACATACATACATACTCACATACACAAACACACACACAGACACACACACACACACACACACACACACACACACATGCACACACACACACAAACTCATGCATATACACACACACACACAGACATCCAAGGAGCTCAAGTTACAGGGCTGTATTGGACCTTGTACAAGCATGAACAACAAGCTAGGTGCGTGAGGTTCTTAGAGATCACAACTCTTATATTTATAAACTTAAAATAATAATTATTTTCTATTTATCTTACTCACTTCACTAACCTTTTCATCCATTAATCAGAATTTGTTTCCACCAATCAGCACGAAACAAACATCCACCACCCATCCACCACCACCACTTATCTACCACCAACCTTAAATTTACATTCCCCCACCAATCCAATATTTGTAACCCATTGTCACCAATGCACCACCACACCACAACTAAACCATCACAACAACTACACCACACCACAACAACTACACCACCACAACAGAGGGAGAGATGGGTGGTTTTTGTGAGGTTGGAGGTGGTGATACGAGATGGGTTTCAGGGTGGATGTTTGGGTTAGAGATTTTCATACATCAAGTATAAACAGTGTTTACACTGAATACGTCCATGGAATTTAATTCAATTCCAATTCATCAAGCAAACAATGATGCAAGTCACTATTTTCAACTCACTCATTTCCCATACAACCAAAACTCCATGCTCCAGAACACCCATCATCCACCTCCTTGTTTTCTCTCTGAACCACACTACAACTACACCATCATCCACCTCCCTTTCTTCCTTCAAACCACACTACAACTACACCATCATCCACCTCCCTTTCTTCCTTCAAACCACACTACAACCATCACAACATCCAACTACCCCCTTTCTTCTATCCCCCGGACCACACCACAACTCTCCAACCACCATTATCCGCCTCTTCTATCCTCCAAACCAAACCACATAACTACCACATCACCACCATCATGCAATCATTATCACCACCCTCTATCCCCCAAACCACATAACTACAACATCATCAACACTCCCAAACATCACGCACCACATGCAAACACCGCAAGCACCACACCAAAGATCCACCACCACCACCACGGCAGCTGGTTCGACGCTTCGGTCAACCTCCAGCACATCGCAGCGGGCTTCGACCAGGAGGCCTCGGCCGTCCTCATGGCGAGGATCGCTTCGTACCGCGCCGAGAGCGACGATGGCCTCGACGTCCTTCGTTGGATTGACCGCATGCTCATCAGATTGGTGGGTGGTTGGTTGGGTGGGTGGTTGGTTAGGTGGTTGGTTGGTTGGTTGGTTGGGTGGTGCATGGGTTGGGAAGTTTTGTGCTCTAAGGGATGTTCGGGAATAGAGAGGTTTTTCGGTAGTTGGGCAAAAGAGGGGGGTTTGGTTGAATGATGAGGTGATTATTGAGTTTGTGAGCAGACGGGTTATTTTGTTGTTGCTTTGTAAGACGTTGCTTCACACACATACACACACACACACTATCACACACACACATGCTACACTATCACACACACACATGCTACACTATCACACACACACATTTACACACACACACACACAATCAATGTCAAAAGTTCGGTGAATTCAACCACGACGACTCAGAATCTTTCCGCTTCGGTGAACAATTCAGCCTCTATCCGCAGTTCATGTTCCATCTGAGGAGGTGGCTGAGGGTGTGGAATTGGATTGAGGGTGGCTTAAAAGTTGGATAGATCCCACGACACTATCACCATTGCACACACACACACTATTTCCGTACTACCACATATCCTCACCAC
>OX030963.1:5315226-5370226 GCA_943735955.1 Piscicola geometra
ATCATTATTATCTACTACTATTTGTGTTCAACACTATTAATTATAATATTATTATTATTATTATTATTATTATTATTATTAACATGGGGTTAAACCCTTCTGAAATTGGTTTAAACCTCGATGAACGTCAGTGAGCTTATCTTGTTTGGACAATCATCCTTTCAACTCAACCTCAAACTGAAGGTTGTTCATTGCATAAAAAGTTTATTATTATTATTATTAATCATAAAATATTTTATATTTCTATTCAATTATTATTACAATTTTATTCTTTTTTTTATTTAATATTTTGTCAACGCCATTAACTTTCAATTTCTTTTCTCTCATTCTTCTGGTCTTGTTTGCTTTCAAGAGTCTAAATAAACACTAGATTGTAATCTCTATCTATTAGTTCAACGGTGATGATTATTATACTATCATCATCATCATCGCCATTATCGCTTTCACATCCATCATCATCATCATCTTCCTCACACCAATCTCAAGAATGATTCCACAGAGACTCAATCGTTTTATTGTGGATCGAAAATTTGATCGCTAAAAATAAGAAGCATAGATGTTGGAATCTGTGGAACAATTTCGAAATTTCGCGCTTTAGATGCCACACCACGCTTAGACGGTCACACCGCCTATTGCACCACCTACTGAATTCTCTGGTGGAGCTTTTCTTGAAAAGAAGAATAAGGATTGAAGCTATCGCCTCTTGTTTAAACGTCGTTAGTGTGAGTGTATGTGTGTTTTTGTGTGTGTGTGTGTGTGTGTGTGTGTGTGTGTGTGTGTGTGCGTGCGTGCGTGTTTGTGTGATGATGTTAGTAAAAAGAGTTTATTAGGTATTGAGGTGGTGATGGTGGCAGTGGTGGAGGTGATGGTGATGATGATGGTACCGGTGGTGGTGGGAGGGGTCTATTTTGAATTGATGAAGATCTTGTTTGTTTGATGTAGTTGTTGTTGTTGAAATTCTTATCAAAGATGTTGTTGTTGTTGGTGATTTGAGTGACACTGTTACTTCTGCTTCTGTCTCTATGAGAGTTGTTGTTGTTGTTGTTGTTGTAACCGAAGTGTGCTATAGTGTTGTTGTGGTAACCAAAAGGTGGAAAAGTGTTGTTGTCAAGTGCATCCCTGCTTGCTGCCCTTTCCAAGATCGTGTTGTAGTTGTGGCTGTTGTTGTAATTGTTGTTGTTGTTGAAATGGTGTTTCGAAGAGATAGGCGGCTTACGATGCATAGACCGGCTGTGGTGGCGTGATGTTGAGGGAGAAGATGGGGTGCTATGGCAGAAAGCTGGGAAATGTTGTACCGGATGTTGTCGTATTTGTTGTAGTTGCAGCAGCGGGTATTAGCGTTGTTGTTGTTGAAGTTGTTGTAATTGTTGTTTCTGGTGTTGTTGTTGTTGATGTTGTTGGGGCGCTCTAGAAACCTGGCCACTGAAACTACTGAGAAAGCGCTGATTGGTGGGCTGGTGAATAAGGGAAGGACTCTCCTGATTGGAGGAGAGCAGTGATTGGCTGCTAGGTAGCCGGCTCAAAAGTGCAGCCTTGTTGATAACTATGTCAACAAAGGTGTTTATGACGTTCACTTGTGCAATGACGTCATCAAAGTCTTCACAAACGCCTGCGTACGTCACTGACCAGTTGTTGTTGCTGTTGATTAGTTTCATCACGTGATCAACTGCAGACGTCACGTGGTGTAGTCTCTTGTGGAGGAGGCAGAGGTCTTCAGAGGTTTCCAACATTGAGCCAATCAGGTCCGTGTGCCAAGCCTTCATCATCGTAGTGGTGGTGGTGGTGGTGGAGATGGAGGTGGTGATGTTGGAGGTGGTGGAGATGGAGGTGGTGGTGGTGGTGGTGGAGGTGGATGAAAAAAGGTAAGAGAGAAAAGAAATGAGGGTGGTGAAGAGAGGAAGGGAAGGAAATAGGGTAGTGGAAAGATTGAGGGAGAGTGGTGGAAGGTGAGAATGATAGGAGTGGAACGAGAGAAAAAAAAAGTGGTGAAAGAATAAAGTGAGAGGAGTGGAAGGAGAAAAGAAGAGATGCAGGGTAGTGAATGGATAAAGAGAGGATGGTGGAGGAAAGGAGGGAGGGTGGTGGAGAGAAGGAGGGTGGGTGGTGGAGGGATGAAATATTCGAAGAATGCGATGTAAGAGTTGGGGCATTAGTAGTGGTGGTAAGGAAGATATACACGCATAAATATTTGTGTTACTGTGCTTAAATAACTAAACTATGCGCCTTTCCCATTTCCCTAGCCATAAAACCTTCCAACCTCTCTTTCACCATCCTCCCAACTTTGCCCTATGTAATGTATGTATTCATTCAAACAGTTTTTCCTTCACTTGTTCCTTCTTTCCATCTCATCCATCCAGTTTATTCAAACACCCATCCAAGCAATCCTCACACGCACATCCAACACACCTATCCTTCCATCCCCCCTCACCTGCACACTCTTTTTGAGCACCCTGCCAGCCACCGACGTCATCATCTACACCTCGTGACTCATCCGCTTCAATCTCACCCCAACTTCCAGCACGTCTTCGACCTTCTTCCGCTTAAAAATGGCCGCCAACTCAACGGTTAAGGAAAGAGTTTTGTCTCTACTGCGCAGTAGCACTTCGGTTGAAACTTCCGTTATTTTCTGAAGAATCTCATCTGTTTTGGTATCTATGAAAACATGTTTGTTGTTGTTGTCGTTGAGAATAGTGTGGTTGTTGTTGAGGATGTTGTTGTTGTAACTCCTTGCTGTGATGTAGCCGTTAGTGTGGTTGTTGTTGTTGTTGTGGTTGTTGTTCTGGGTGTAGTTGGTAACATCATAAATATTATTTTTTTTGCCAGATACTGCCCCAGCTGTGACGTTGTTTGTTGCGAATCTCTTCACATCGTTGTTTGAAATTTGTTGTTGTTGTTGATATGATTACTGTTTTTATTACTGCTGTTGTTGCTGTTGAGATGGTTTTTGTTGAACAAAATATCATTGAATACTTTTTCATCAAAATCGTTTACGTCAAAAATACACAGTTTGAACTCGTCTCCTCCATTTTGTTTATGACTCATCGTGACCAGTGTTATTTTCGTTCCATAAAATAATTATAGTTTTTATTTCAGTTTCGTTTTGGAATTAATTATAGTTTTTATTTTCGTTTTCGTTTTGAAAATAATTATAGTTTTTATTTTCGTTTTCGTTTTGAAAATAATTATAGTTTTTATTTTCGTTTCAGTTTTGAAAATAATTATAGTTTTTATTTTTATTTTAGTTTTGAAAATATATTAATTTGAAACTTTAAACACTATTTATTTATATCTAAAAAAATTAATAGATCATAAAATGAAACAGTAAAATAAAACAGTATATTAACAACAAATGAGTTTAAAAAATTAACAGTCAAATAAAAATGTATTCAGTCTCAAGAAAACTTTCATTTGTAGGTTTTTCTGTAATCTATTTCTTTTCCCACTTGTTAAAGAAGCAAATAAAGAAAAAATTCTCTCAACGTATGCCTGGGAGGCTGGAGCTGCCAAAAGATCTTGTGCAATTGGACTAAGAATAGGGTAGAAAGTTATGTTGTCATTCCAGAATTTTAACCCATTTGGTTCACAAGTATTTTTGATTTTTGAAGAAGTTATTTTCATCTCCGAAATATATTTTTCTATTTCCACAATTATACTTGATTTGCATTCTTTGCCAGAACTTGTATCGTCAATACTTAATTTAGAAGATAAAAATTTAAATTTCTTTGAAGGAATTGATGATTCATCTGAAGCTTCTATTTCATTATGTTGTGAACTATTTTCAAAACAATTGTTCTTTGCTTCGCTAAAAGCCTGCAAAATAAAAGATTCAAATTGTTTAATTGCAATAAAAATTTGATGTGATGTATCATTAAATAAGATTTATAATTTAATTGAAAACTTGTTTTTAAAATATATCTAAATTACCTGTGAACAAATGTAAGTTTTAGCAGCATGCAATAAACTAGAATATTGTGGTAACAGAATGAATTCTGCAACAGTTGGATCCACAAATGTAGCAGCTGCTGTTACTGGATTGAATTTCAATGAAGAGGGATTTAAGAAGCACTCAAAATAATGTTGAATTGCACTCCTCAATGAAACAATCAAACTAGAAATTCCTACAACTTTAATTTGTTCTAAATGGCAGTCTAGGTCT
The DNA here is from genome assembly GCA_943735955.1 of Piscicola geometra. Classification (NCBI taxonomy): domain Eukaryota; kingdom Metazoa; phylum Annelida; class Clitellata; order Hirudinida; family Piscicolidae; genus Piscicola; species Piscicola geometra. The sequence goes on from OX030963.1 coordinate 5,319,383, forward strand.
AAAACAGACGGTATGACATGTGATAAAGACAATGTATCGGTCTGAATACTGTCAGTGTGGGTTGCGAATGGTTTCAAAAAATGTTGAACTTCTACCAATCTGTTCCATTCACTTGCTAATAATGTGTCGATTTTGGAAAAATCCATAACATAATTGACATCATCTTTTAGTTCTAGTAATCTTTCAACCATAAAAAAAGTGCTGTTCCATCTAGTGGGGCAGTCTGTTATTACTGTTTTGGAAGATTTTTCAAGGAGTTTTTCTATGAGTATTGTTGACTTTCTAATTTTGCTGACTATATACCTTGCTTTTGTAATTATTGGTTCATATACATTATTGGAGTATACTCTTTTTAAAACTAGTTGTATGGTGTGTGCTAAACATGGCATATGTCGATAAGGAACCCATTTTTCTAATTCTATTTCATCACAAATTGTTTCACTTTCTTCTTCATCACTATCTGAGTTTTCATTTTCTGAATAATCGTCTTTTTCTGCATGCTTATTTTGAAGAATACGCACAGCTTTTAAAATATTTGAACCGTTATCAGATATGATTAAAATTATTTTATTTGGTTCTATATTCCAATCAGCGAGACACTTTGATAAACACTCAGCAAGTTTTTTTCCAGTGTGGGGATGATTAAGTTGAATTAGGTTTAAAAAGTAATGACACGGTTTGCTACTCTGTGGATTGAAACAGCATGCTGAAATCCCAACATATGATGATGTTAAGCCTTTTTTGGTCCAAATATCTAAACATATAACTATTCTTCGAACATTCTTCAATGAGTCTTTCAGAATTTTGCAACCCTCATCATATTTGTCTTTTAATAAGTCCAGTAACTTTGATGGGCCTGAAAAAAAATTCCAATAATTGATCCCCACTATTTTTGTACAATATGTTGTAATCATTTATAATGAATAACGACCATTGTAATTGCTCAAATAAATTTCTACAATATATGGTAATACTTTTTACATTTTGAATAAGATAAAATAAACAAAATTACCTGGCATTTTAAATTTTATATCCAATGTTTCCACAAAGTTTTTAAAATGTTTATTAGATACTAGATTTAATGGGATGTTTGTGTTTACAAATAATTTTAATAAGGAGTCTTGTCTCTTCAAATATTCTTCGCACTTACTTGAATACAAAACTGTTTTCGTCGTACTTTTTTCAAAACTAATAGTTTGTTGAACGGAATTTTCATTACTTTTAATCTTTTCACAATTCCTCTTTCTGACTAATTCAATTTCCTCGAATTCTTGAAAAAACTTTTGTGGTAGCTAGAGAGATGAACCTTGAGGTTTGTCGGATTTTTTCCTTTAAGTGTTGCGTTGCATAATACTTTCTGTCCGTCTTTGGTCGTCGATACTTCAACGATGCATGTACTTTTGTCATTTTCTGAAGAATATGTAAAATATTTCCAAATTTCGCTTTCTTTCTTTCTACCAGCAAATGAACGTGATAAACTCATTGTTATTTAAATTTGAAATATTATAAGAATCGATTACGTAAATTATTGATTAATAACAAATTTGAAGTATAATAACAAATTTACGATTAAAATAAGTGATAATTTAGTTGACAAAGCGAAGCAGTAATAAAATAAAGTTTTACAAATGGCACTACTTTCATAAAGGCCAAAGATAATCTTTATAACATAGACATATATTTTTTATATAAATTTTCATTTGTATATTATGGCATATCATAAAAAGTTATTTAATTTCCGTTTTGGAAATAATTATAGTTTTTATTTCAGTTTCGTTTTGGAAATAATTATAGTTTTTATTTTCGTTTTCGTTTTGAAAATAAATTTAGTTTTTATTTTCGTTTTCGTGGAACGATTATTCAGAATTTTCGTTTTCGTTTTCGTTACGAAAATAACACTGATCGTGACGTCACTGTTTACATTTGTATTTTTGAAATTGTTGTTTTTGTTGTTGATGATGTTGATGTTTTTGTTTTGTAGTCACCATTAAATTCATCTAAGTACAAGTATCATCATCATCATCATCATTAGTATCATTATTATTATTATTTATATATTTTTTATTTATACTACTATTTTTGTTATCTTGGTTGCTGGTGATATAAACACCTAGTTTGTTGTGAGTGTTGGAGCTGGTATTAATGTGGTTACGAGAATTGTTGTTGTTGTATTCGAAGTTGTTTTTGTTTTTGACGTTGTTGTTAGTTTTGTAGTTGTTGTTTGTGGTTATGATAGTGTTGTTGCTGTTGTCTTTGGTTCTGTCGTTCATGGTGTTGTTGTAGATTGGCGAACAGCTTGGCTTTATATACCCATCATACTCATCTATTAAATTCCTATTAATATCCTTTATGTTTTCATTCATTTTGGTGTTGTTGTCGTCACAAATAATATTGTTATTGTTGTTGTTGTTGTTTTTGTTGTTGTTGCTGGTATGGCTGACATCATTGTAATCTAGTTTCTCTTTTTCATCCGCAAATCTCACCCTTTTCAGACTTCTGTCTCTTTTGATGTTGCTGTTGTCTTTGTTGTTGTTGTTTTTGTTGTTTTTTATAACGTTGTTGTTAATAACGTTGTTGTAGTTTTTGTAAATGTTGCTGTTGTTCTCATTATTGTTAGTGTAGTTGTTATCAGAGTTGTTGGAGTTGTTGTTATTGTAGATGTTGTAGTTCATTGATTTTGGATGTTTTTGTGGTTCCGATGCTGGAGAGGATGCTAAGACTGTTGCCCGTTGGCTGGAATGAAAACAATCAAGCGTAAATTCAAGTTATCCCTCCAATTAATCATTTACGCGCTCACCCACGCAACTTTTCATTTGTACATTTGTCTTTTTAGACCCATAGCAGGGGGTGTTCTGTCCCCACTACCAAAATTTTTCTCATTTCACATTTTTTAAATGTTTGTTTTTCTACTTCTTTTTCGTTTATTTAAAAAGCATGAGTGCCTGGTAATGTATCTTAAAGGTCTCAAACTTGCTATACCGTAAAACTCCATGTATAAGACGCACTAGCTTTCAAAAAGTACATTGTAAAGATTATCTACATTCTATAGTCAATAGATTTATAAAATGAGAAAATTCGTTTCCTACATTAAATAGAACTATGGTTCCAAATAGCTATTCAGACACTACAGAAGAGAGATAATCTAGTTATGAGCAGATTCAAAAAACATATCAAAAACAAATTAGGCAAGGATGATTTTAATAGGATCTTCAGTTTTGAAATAGTCGAATCAATTTAGAGAATTTATTTATAATAAACACAAGTCTACTTTATTCACTTATTTGATTTTCAAATTAACGTGTATTGTACACATTGTGTTGGATACTTTATTGTTTAAATTAATTTGTTCTATAATTATTTTTAAAATATACAATACAATACAATACATCGACGAATATTATTAACGTGGCGTAAACCCGGACGGGCTTCAAGACCACTTGGTTATGGAAAATTTGATAATAATATTAATGATAGATGAATAAATGGAAAGTATAGGAGAAGTAAGGTATTGAAATTTAACAATAAAATCATGTATATATATATATACATACATATACACATATATATAAACACATATATACATATATATACACATATATATATACATATATACATATATATACATATATCTTTAATTTTTTTTTTAAATAGACAAAATATTTTTTTTTAATGATTGAAACTGAAATGATAATAACAATAAATTTAAGAAAAAAAAGAGAGAAAAAAAAAGTAAATATCTATATTATATTATTATTATTATTATTTATTATTATTATTTATTTTACAATTATTATTGACCATTTGTATAAATATAAAAAAAGAATGAAATTGGGAAGCAAGAAATTGATTAATGAAAAATGAGCAGTAAATTTGTAAGTTATTGTTATCGGTCGAACAAGTACGTTTTCAGGGAACGGCTGAATGTCGCGGTCGAGATTCGGGGATTTGAGTCTATTGGGAAGACTATTCCAAAGAGTCGGCGCTGCAACAAAAAAGCTTCTTGCACCTGCATACTTGAGTTTGTAGCTCTGTGGAACTACATCTCTTGACCTAGCAGACCTGAGTCTTTCCCTCTGGGGAAGACTTGCTCTCGTGACAATGCTACTCGACAAATAATCTGGGCACTCATTAGACAGACACAAGTGTATTAACAAGATGTTTTTGTATTCAATTCTATTTTCAACACGAAGCCAGTGAAGCTCCTTGAGAACAGGGCTGATGTGATCATACTTTCTAGCACCTGTTATGAGCCTAGCTGTGGTGTTGATTATAGACTGAATTTTCTGCAGCTGCGTCATTGGCAACCCAGTAAGAATGATATTGCCATAGTCAATTCGACTGAGAACCAAAGCAGAAGCCAATGTTCTCAGTGAGTCCTTGGTCAATAACCATCTTATGGATCGTATTTGGCGTAAAGAAGCAAAGCAGATTTGAGTCATCTTGTTGATGTGTGTCGTCATGGTGAGATCTTTGTCGAAATAAACTCCTAGGTTTCTGACACTATCGGAAGGAATTATCTCGTTCTGACAAATTCGAACTGGATCTTTGGGAGTGTGAGTAGAGTTTCGACGGGATGAGAGCCAGATAACTTCAGTTTTGCTGGAGTTAAGTTTCAGTTGATTGGCACTCATCCAAGCAGCAATTTCATCAATGCATGATGACACCCTTGCTTGCAGGTCAGCCTGATGACCTTTAATGCAATGACCGTAGATCCGGGTGTCATCAGCGTACTGATGAAAAGCGAGCTCATGTCTAGCTGCTATTCTTTCCAAATCTCCAGTGTACAAAGAGAACAGTAAAGGACCAAGAACTGAACCTTGGGGGACTCCTACAGTGGAAACCGACATTGTCGATTTTGTCCCACTACAGCGGATGTCAAAACATCTGTCATTTAAGTAGTCCCTAAACCATTCTAACGCAGAGTCAGAGAAACCAAAGGAGATGTGCAGTCTTCGGAGCAGTGTTGCGTGATCTACCAGATCGAAAGCTGCCGATAGATCAAGCAAAACTAACAATGTAAGCTTACCGTCATCTGCTGTCCTAACGATGTCTGAAAAGACTTTGGTTATGGCAGTTTCTGTCGAATGATGACGACGGTAGGCTGACTGCAAGGGAGGGAAAAGATGAAATTCTGCGAGGTAGTTGACTACTCTGTGGAGAACTAATCTTTCCATGAGTTTGGACAACACCCTCAAGTTTGAAATAGGCCTGTACGACGAAGTTTCAGTGAGTTTAAGACTTGGCTTCTTGAGCAGTGGCGTGATGTAGGCCGACTTGAAAGACTTCGGAACCCTGCCTGCCGAAAAAGACCTGTTGAATAAGCTCACTAAAAAAGGAGCAATTATTCCAGATATCTCCTTCAACAGCCATGTAGGAACCGGGTCATTCGAGCACTGCTTATTCGGAAGCCGTTGAATAGCCCTAACTACTTCTTCTTCGTCGACTATACTGAACCCATTCAAACTGAGCCCGTGCTCGCAGAATGAAAATGTTGGGTCATCTTGGGCATTGATTGACCTTCTCGCCGACGCAACTTTCTCTGTGAGGTGTGCGTGATAGTCATCAGCACTGATGCCTGAGCTGACGACGTCTTACTCCTGCCCGCGATGCTATTGATGAGTTTCCAGGTGTCAGCTGGCTTCCCTTTGGACTGAGAGAGCTTCAAGTTCCAGAACTGCTCTCGCTTGCGTCTGCACAGACTCTTGTAAACTTTCAACTGCTTGACCCAGGCAGTACGTGCTTGTTCATTTTTTGACTTACTGTAGCTTCTCTCGAGACTTCTCTTAAGGCGTTTAGAGGCGCGACACTCATGGTCAAACCAAGGGTCCGAAGGCCTCTGGTGCACTCTAACAGTATTAAAAAGAATAAACTTATCGAGAATGCTAGTCAAAGTGGAGCTGTAGAGGTCAGCAGCTGAATCTACATCAAGGTCAGTGCTAGAAGAGAGTGGAGACAATCCAACCTGTTGAGCAAACTCTGTTCTATCCAAGAGTTTCCAGCGTCTACTAGAAGTTATTTTGTACACAGGAGGAGGCTTGGCCAGTTGACACTTCCAGACCAACAGTTTGTGGTCAGAGAAGCCTACCTCAATGCAGTCATCTTCAAGACTCTTTCTCGAGGCAACAACATCAAGCCACCCTCCCTGACTATGAGTTGGTTGGTTGACTGATGACTGGAAACCATGAGAGCTCAGGATATTCTGAAACGTCTGAGTATCGTTATCACTTGGATTTTCAAGGTGGAAGTTGAAATCTCCCAGGATTAATACTTCTTCACTGTATGTGGCCAAGGTGCTCATGATTTCATTGAAATCCTTGAAGAACACGCTAGAAGCATAACCTGTTCGATAAACAACTAAACCAATGACTGCCCTTGAACCAGAAGTGATTCTGACACAAAGATGCTCAAGAGTTGAGGACTGAACTTCTGTGTCCAATGGTGCAACCTGGAATCCAGAGTCAGCCACGACTGCAACTCTCCCGTGGTTTGTATGCAGCGTGTTTACTGTATCGGAGAGTCTAGGCCTTGATCTTTCGACCACTACCAAGCCCTCCTGCCGCAGTCGGCTGATACAGACTGACTCAGGATCATGCCAAGTTTCAACCAGAAACAGTCCATCTATCCTGTACTCTTTCATGGTCTCCAAAACATCATCCACCTTATTGTGGAGTGACCTAGTGTTGAGTAGGCCCAGCACGACTGAAGGCCCACTCTTCTGACATTTGTGCCGATCAACTTTCTCATGGACAACTGGCTCATGGCTTCTAAGAGCGTGCCGGCTTTGGCGTTCCTTTACAAGTTTTCCGCCTCGTCTGCCACGATAATGCCAATGCTGGCGGTGCCTTGCCAATCCTAGTTTGTTGATGGTCACTCTCGCCTCTGCACTAAGCTCTCCATTATTGTTATTATTAAATTGTAAAAAGAATTCTTTTGAATAAATTTGCATAGGATAGAACAATAATAATAATAAAAATAAAATAGTTTAGAGACTAAAATATCAGTGTTATGTTAGGTGAAACTATGGGAAAGGATTTTAGATTTGTTAGAAAAATTAATATAATGGGAAAAAGAAAAGTTATAATTAAATAGCTTTTAATCAACTCACCGGTCTTTGATTGACACAATATATGGTTAAAATTTAATCAATTTAAGTTAAATTATTTAACTCACCGGCAGGTTGATAACAAACAACTATTTATGTATAACAACTCGTAAATACAAAATTTACCTAAATATGAATAGAAATAATTAGTCTAAACTAATTTAAATAAAATATTATCTTAAAAATATGTTATTTACGAATAAAATGGTATAAAACTTGTCAAATTTAAAAGGCAACCGTATTGGCGCCTAACATAGATGATTATATCTATCTTGTAAATAAATAATAAGAAAGCTTCAAATTTGATAAACTCAACCCCTTTTCTGAATTTTCCCTTCTCAATTCATCCGTCCATCTATCAATGCTTTCAACCTTAAATTCATTTATTTATCTTTGCAACTACTCCTATCCTCATCAGACGAAGGTTTATCTCTTCATCAGTTCATGCATTGTCTTCTCACTCACTAACCCACTCACTCATCAATATATCCATCCAACCACCTACCCATTCATCCATCCATCCATTCATCCATCCATCCATCCATCCATCCATCCATCCATCCATCCATCCATCCATCCATTCATCCATCCATCCATCTATCCATCCATCCATCCATCCATCCATCCATCCATCAATCAATCAATCAATCAATCCATCCATCCATCCATCCATCCATCCATCCATCCATCCATCCATCCATCCATCCATCCATCCATCCATCCACCCATCCATCCATCCATCCATCCATCCATTCATCCATTCACCAATCTACCCATTCATCCATTTATTTATTCATGCATTGTCTTCTCACTCACTAACCCACCCACTCATCAATTTATCCATACAACCACGTACCCATCCATCCATCCATCCATTCATCCATCCATCCATCGATCCATCCATGCATCCATCCATGCATCCATCCATCCATCCATCCATCCATCAATCCATCCATCCATCCATCCATCCATCCATCCATCCATCCATCCATCCATCCATCCATCCATCCATCCATCCATCCATCCATCCATCCATCCATCCATCCATCCTTCCATCAATCGATCCAACCAACCCTCCATCCACCCACCTGATTCTTTTTATAGGCGTGCAATGGGCACAACCTGTTTCCGGGTACGATGCCAATCTCCCCCTCCTTCGTACAGAGCATGGGCGGTGATCCTGGGGGGGTCCTGGGGTCAGGACCCCCCCACTTTTTTCAACAATTTTTTTTCTATTTCTATTTTGATATGAGCATAATCGTCAACCATGGAATAAAAATTTTTAATGCAGTAATAAATTGTGAGTATGTATGTGCAGCGATGCTATTGGGGTCGTGGGGTCCATCTTAACTCTCAATTTTTTATATGAAATAATTCTCAACTCATTATTTAATACAAGCATGATCGTCAACCATAGCATAAAACAGAATTTTCTTCAGTAATATATTTTGTGTAGGCGTAGTTATGATAGCTGCCTGAAGCTAAATTATGATTCGCTTACTCAATTACTCTTTCACCTATTTTTTTTTGTAATTATGGAAATAAATTAAGATATTATATTTTATAAAAATAATTTTCTGATTTTTCAAGTTTCGCAAGCAGACATTCAACGACGCTTTTCAGAAAATATCGGTTCATTTTTTGCAAGCAGGCAGATTTACACTTTTATAATAAAATCATTCATGTTATATTACTTATTTTGCATGGGTGACGATCTTGGGGAATTCTGAGGTCCACCTTAATATCGGCCCTTTCAATTTTTTAGATGACTTTCAAAAGACTTCAAACATTAAAAATTTTTTTATTAAGGAACAAAGCTCTATGAGCTGTCTCAAATAAGCACAATTAAAAAAAAAAGATAAAAATATTAATTCGATAATTGCGAATCGCGAAGCAAAAAAAGACGCTACCACAATATTCATCCAATATAATACATGTATTATACATATATGATTCATCCTATCTTGGGACTTTCAAGCTAAGCTGATTGCTAAAAATAGTTTAGAGCATGCACTGCTTTCTAAATCTAAAAATAGAACAAACTACTTCCAAAGATTAAAACATTTGATTAAAGTAGGGATGCTTTTCCGAAAAGACCGGTTCACTTTTTGCAAGCAGACGGATTTAAATTGTTTCTAAAATTTCTTTATACTGTTTTATCTGTTTTATCATGGATAAATATCTTACTAAAACTAAAAAAAGGTGTTTATGCACTGATTCCTTTGAACTCGAACACGAGGTTACACTTTCAGTTCATCAGTTTTCAAGCTTTGTAAGTAAGAAATAACTATAAAAAACTTTTTTTACTTTTTTTAATATTTACTAATGTTTGAATACAGGGTGAATCAACAGAAACATCTAATTATCAAAGTAGCAGAAGTACTTCAGAAAAAGTTGAATGTCCAACTACAGCAGTCAACACACAGTCATCTACAAATATTCAAGAAAATACTGTCTTGGATGCTCCTAATCAGCCATTATCTGTAATGCATCTTTTAAAACAGAAAATACTTGTTGGAAAGAGAAAGAAAATTCTCACATTTCAATCGGCATGGTTTAAGCGCTTTCATTGGCTCCAATAAACGAGATAAACAAAGTTTTATGCTTCCATTGTTCAAAAGCTAAAAGCCTCTCTTTATTATCATTAACCACACAAAATGAAGACGCCTTCATAGACAATGGTTTTGTTAACTGGAAAAAGGCAATTGAAAAATTTGAAAAGCATGAAAAATCAGCATGCCACTCTCACGCTGTATTCCAACTTCAACAATTGAAGAAACCGTCTATTTGTGCACAGCTTTCCAAGCAAAAGCTCACTGAGCAAGCAGGTAAACGTAGTTGTCTTTTGCAGCTTTTTTCCGTTATACGCTTTCTTGCACGCCAGGCTTTACCATTTGGAGGGCATATGGAAAAGAATGGCAATTATAATCAATTACTGGCTTTGCTAGCTGAAAGACATAATAAACTAAAGTTGTGGTTAAATCAAACTACAAGTTTCATATCGCATGACTGCCAAAATGAAATGCTGATGCTTTTAGCTCATTCTATCGTTAAAAACATAGTGTGCACTGTTAATGCCGAATCATGCCAGTTTGGTGTTGTGGTTGACGGCACACAAGACTGCAATGGGTTAGAGCAGGAATCGATAGGCATTCGTTTTGTTGATGAAGCTCTAAATGTTAATGAACAGTTTATTAGTTTATTCAGCCCACCAGACACGACCGGAAAAACATTATCTGTTAAAGTAAAAGATGTTCTAATCAGAATTATGCTACCTATAGAAAACCTCAGAGCACAGACTTATGAAGGCGCTGCTAACATGAGCGGCCGATATAAAAGTTATCAGGCTTTTATCAGCAGTGAGCATCCGCGTGTATTGTTTTTCCACTGTTTTGCACACTGTGCAAATCTTGTTGCCCAGCATACAGCTGCCGCAAATCCCTTTGTGAGCAATTCACTTCAGTTTGTCCAAGAGTTAGGTGCCTTGTACAATCGTTCAGGGAAGTTCAAGAAGCAATTTAGTGATGCTTTAGTGTCTCTTATAATTGACTTGCCTGATGAGCCACTGAATAAGAAGTATAGTATAAAACCTCTTTGTCCTACAAGATGGCTGACCAGAGTATCTGCAGTGTCTTCTGTGCTTGAACGTTATGAAATAATACTTGTTAGCTTGGAATCATTAGCTTCTAATGGTACTGCTGATGAAACAGCTGTAAAGGCTCGAGGCCTTTTTTATCACCTTCAACAGGGCACTACTGCACTGGCCCTCAAGGTAGTTGTTTTAGTGTTTTCACTGGAATAGTTAAACAAGTCGTTGCAGTCAGCAAGTGCCACGGTCAGTGGAATGGTTGCAGCGACTGATTCAGTTGTGCAAGAACTGCGTCGCCTACGAGCAGATGAACAGTTTAACGCCATTTTCAGAGATGTCAACAAAATGATTTTGGCATATGATCTCGAGCCGATTGCTGTACCTTAGTTGCGAAAGCCGCCCCAAAAGTATTGTGGGGTGAGCCCAGCTTATGTAGCAACAACACCAGAGGAACATTATCGAGCAGCATATTACGCTGTTATAGACATTGCAATCATGCAACTCACAGAAAGGTTCAATCGAGATTCTCCTGGTTTGCGTTTATACTTGCAGCTGGAGAAAATGTTGCTAACTGGTGAAGTGAACCATGATATTTGCAAGCAGTATCGTGAGTTAAATGCAAATAGTCTTTGTTCACAGTTAGCTACGTTTAAAGACCATAATGAATACAGAACTTTATCACAAGTTCAACAAATAATGCAAGCTATAATCCCGGAAGTCAGACATCTCTTTCCTCAGGTTGAAGATTGATCAGGTTGATGCTTGTTTGTCCAACAACGTCCTGTACTGCAGAAAGATCTTTTAGTGCTTTGCGGCGTCTTAAGACTTGGTTGCGTGCAACTATGACACAGCCTCGCTTGAATTCACTGGCCGTTTGTCATGCACATCAGGATATACTTGACAGTATAGATTCAAAAAAGCTAGCAGAAAAATTTGCTAGTCGGTCAGAAATTCGAAGGGGTCTTTTTGGAAATTGGAGTTAGCAAGCTGTGGGGAGAAGCTAGGAGAACAGACAGAGAAGGTATTCTATGTTATCTGAATATACACAGTGGGCCAAAAAAATTTCCCAATTTATATTTGTTTATAAATTTGGCTAATTTAAATCTATTTGAAATTTTTTTAAACTATTTGACTCAGAAATGAATGGAAAACAAGATGTTATAACATTTATTTAGATTCTTTTACTGTGCATTCTTTTCACCTAGTGAAACTAAAACAAGTGTGCAAATAGCGAAAACTGTATTATAAAACACAAACATATTTCGATATTTTCACATTTGTTTCAACTTCACAAGGTGAATGTATTACAGATTAAAAGGGTCAAAATAAATTTTTCTTAAATCTTGTTCCTTATTCATTTCTGAGTCAAACTGTGAAATAATTGAAAATCGCTTTACATTTGCCAAAGTTATATACAAATATATAGCGGCATGTTTTTTTTGACCCAGCGTGTATATTTATCTGTCTGTTCGATTGGTTAACCCGTTAGAGTTCCATTAACAAAAGGAATACAGATTTATGCCTGGTCTACCTAGTTAGTTATGCTATATATTTATGTTATATTGATATTCTAGTTTTTAGTGACTTGACATTTATATATACTTCTATAATATGATGACTGGAAAAACAGATTGTCCGGACATTTAATTATTATTCATTTATTGTTACATTTGACACTATTGAAAGGAATTTCACTATTTTATTGGAACATAGGCATATGAATACAAATCTGCGCACATTTTTTAAATAGTTATTTTAATGTTATGCAAATTTTTTTTTTAGAAAAAGAACTGATAAATAGATTTTTCAAAACAATAAAAGGATTTGTGGAAACTTTTTTTAGTTGTTCATAAAATCATTGGAAAAAAATTAAAAAGTAAATGAATGAAAAAACATAATAATAACATTAATTGAATCTACAGCACGCAGTGCAAAACTTATTTTTTTTCCCAAATCGCTAAAAACTTTAAAAGAAAGTTAAATTTTTCTTCAAACTCGTGGACCGTGGTTATATTTTTAGAGTGGTGGTTTTGCTATTAGTAGGGTTGATGGCTAGTTGTAATTGAATTTATATAGATGACCAATAATAAAAGCTATTAAAATCGTTTTTTTCTTCAAATCGCTTAAAGGGGCAATAGAAAAATATTTTTAATTAAGTATCGAATATTTTTTAATGGTTGGCCATACAAATATTAGTAGTTGATACAAAAAGAATTCGCAATACAGCAACCAATACTAAATAGTATCGCTGTCACTGAATTGGCCGATACCAGCTCTTTGATTTTAACCCTGGGGTGGACCCCCCCAAGATTTTCTACAGATCGCCGCCCCTGGTGGTGATAATGAGTTCGATTTAGGGGAGCGGGGATGGCTTAGTTGGTAGACGTCGGACTTGCAACTTAAAGGTTGCCAGTTCGAATCCTTGGAAGCAACCGTGAACTATCATATACCTAGTGTATATGATGCGGTGTTTGCAACGTATGCATTGAAAGATGTGTACGTCGTGTGGAGTGGCGCCTTGGCGCATAAGAACCATGGTTCTCAGAACCATTGTAACATGGCATGCGTCTGTCAGGCTGTGAATAGTATAGACCACAAAAAAAAAAAAAAAAAAAATTTAGTTTAACTTACAGAAAAATAGTTTTTTTAACATTGTGAAGTAGCCTTAGAGCAAATGATTTATGTATGCGGTAAGCCTTCTAGAGCATTTCAAACTATTCCACTCACCACCACTTGGTCACAGACAAACCATCTGACATGACATTCTGAAATGCTTTTCAAAGGTGGAAGCGAGTGACTGAGACTGAAGTGTGATGTTGAAGCTGGATGATGAGGTTTGTGATGATACATCATCATCACCATCATCATCTTCATCAGGTGGAGACTTAAGAAAATGTGAGATAAAGTGTTTAAGGAAAAGTGCTCAGAACGAAAAGCCGCCTTATTGAAATAAATTCTTTTTATATAACAAATACTTTGAATAAATAAAAAATATAATTTTAAAATGTCATTTTATTTATTTAAAAAATTTAATCATTTTTAATGTTTCCAAAGATTCAAAAATTCTCTGCAGATCCTTGCGCTGACTCTGACATGGCTTTCATGCGGTCTCAGCTCAACAAAAACAACAACTTCGACAACCACAACAACAACAACAACTGCAACGACACTTTAGCTTCAAGCAGTGACTTCAAGCAGTGACTGCAACAAGAATATCCTCAGTGGCGACACTTCTTTTAGAGAAACGACGATGACATCGGTCTCGGCGTTCATGAATGACGGTTCAGGGAGGTGGCGTCGAAAGTTCCAGAAAACAGGCAAGACACGCAAGAACCACTTCAGCTTCTTCTTCAACAACGCTCACCACAGCGGCCCCTTCTACAGCCTTTACTGTAACTACGAGTACCAATTCTACAACTACCAACTAAAATACAACTACGAATACCACCACAGCCGCCAACATTCATCTAGTCTCTTACATGCCTTTTGCTTTCATCTTCACTACGCCTTCATCGTCACTTGCACAGCAACAATGGTCGTTGTCAACATAGCAACGTGGATTATGATATCACCATTCAACCCATTCATCCTATTCTTCTTTTCAAACTCATTCGCAACCTTTTTCTTTTTTTGAAATACAACTTTTTATCCGTTTTTAGTATTTTTCATGTTTTCCAATTTTGGATTTACCAGTTAAATTTCAAATTTTAATTTCCATTTCACTATTATCATTATCATAAATAACAATGTTTTTCTCAATATTCATATCATTAACACTCCCACAAATCACCATCATCAAATTAATTTGTCTAGCTTTTGTTATTCTATCATCATCTTCCTCATCCTCATCACCACCATCTTTTATTTGTATCACCATCTTTATCCTCACCAGCTCCACTCTTTCACTTAAATTTTCCATCATTTCACCATTCAGCTTTTCATTCTTTATTTTTTAAACTTTTCTTTTCGCTTTTTTATCATTAGAAGTTAAGTTTCATCATCATATTTACAAAACTATCGTTTTTTAGATCTTTAATTTATTTATTGAGTTATTCATTAAATGTTCCTCATTGTTATTTTTATTAATTTTTTAGAAACTTTGATTTTTAATCTTACGCAGCATTTCCAACTGAATTTTTTGTTTGAATTTATGATAATGAAAAAACATCAAGCTTAAATAAGTTTAAAAACAAAATAGTAAATAGAAATTTATTTTTGTTTTATTTAAAAAGAGTTGATTGAGGTTTTTTTGATGTAGATATATACTTATTTTTTAAGATTTCAACATAGGTTTTTCAGGTTATTGAGAAATAATTAATTTCATAAATCAGATTTCATACGAATAAATTTCGGTTTAAGCATTTGGAGATTTTAATAAACAAAAAACAATATTTTCATTTTATATTTTACACTTTTTTAAAAATGATTAACAAATTGTTAATTCGAATAATTTAAATAGCTTAACAAGTTAATTTTCAAGTGTATTTGCTGTCAAGAAAAAGGTCACATCGCCCTGGTAGCAGGCGACTTCAATCTACCAGGCTGGGACGGTAAAACAAATACCATCATCCCAGAATCATCCCACTACCCACGTCTCCATCAAAAATTTGCCGACATACTAATAGAACAAGGCTATGAACAAGTGGTAGATGAACCCACCCGCGGCAAAGCCACCCTCGACCTAGTGCTCACAAATAATCCAACGCGAGTAACCAAAGTAAAGATAATCCCAGGGATCTCGGATCACGACGCAGTGCTGGTCGACCTCAAGCTGAATACCATACGCCACAAACAAACCCCAAGGCAAATCCCACTGTACAAAAAGGCCAACTGGCCAGAATTTGAGGTAGCCATGGAACTGACCGCCCAAAAAATAAGCGCCATGGCAGACAATGGAGCTTCAGCTGATGATCTATGGCAAGAATTTGAAGCATCCATGGAAAAAAACACCAATCAGTACATCCCGCACAAAACATGTAAGGATAGTGTCAACCTACCCTGGGTCACACAACATATACAGGGAATGATAAGACGAAGAAAAAGATTGCACAAAAAAAAGAAAGTCTTACAGAGCAGTGATCTAAGACATCATAATACCGAGGAGGAACTAAGAGACCTCAAGAGGACTATCCAACGTGAGACGAGAAGAGCATATTGGAGCTACGTAGAAAACCTGATCATCCCAGCTCCCAATAGTAATGAATACACTGGAATGAAACGCTTCTGGACATTCGTAAAGCACCAGAGAAAAGACGTAAATAGATTAGCCCCATTAAGCCATAACGGCCAACATGCCACAGATCCCAAAATAAAAGCGGACATACTGAACATACAGTTCGAGTCTGTATTTTCCAGAGAAACCCCACTACCCGACAAATTATTGGTCAACATCACATCCTACCCCCAAATGGCTGACATAGAGTTCTCAGTACCAGAAGTGGAAAAACTATTGAAAAATCTGCAAGAACACAAGGCACCTGGCCCGGACTAAATAAGCCCCAAAATACTCAAACATCTACGCCAGTCAATAGCCCCAATCCTTACCACCATATACAGGAAATCGTACAACACGGGGCAGGTCCCTCAAGAATGGCGAAAAGCTAATGTGGTTCCAGTGTTTAAAAAGGGTGCGAAAAACGACCCCAGCAACTACCGCCCAATCTCCCTGACCAGCATAGCATGCAAGATTATGGAGCACATAATCACCAGTCAGATAATGAAGCACGGGAACCGAAACGACATTCTGTACCAATACCAACATGGATTCAGAAATGGCCGTTCATGCGAAACACAGCTTATTGAATTCACTGCAGACCTAATTAATGCACTAGAAGACGGCAAACAAACTGACGTCATCATACTCGACTTCAGTAAGGCCTTCGACAAGGTTGGCCACACAAGACTAATCCACAAACTAGAGCACTATGGTATCAACGGCAAAACGAATAGGTGGATCGCTAGCTTCTTGTCCAATCGCAGTCAAAGGGTAGTCCTCGAGGGAAAGTCATCATATGAAGGAACTGTCCTATCAGGCGTCCCCCAGGGATCGGTCCTCGGACCAAGTCTCTTCCTATATTACATCAACGACCTACCAACAGGACTCTCTTCTGAGGTGAGACTTTTTGCAGACGACACCATAACATACCTCACCGTCACCAAACCCGAAGATGCTGCTCGCCTCCAGGAGGACCTGAACCTACTCGCACAATGGGAACAGAAATGGATGATGGAATTCCACCCCAAGAAATGCCAAGTCCTGTCAAGCAACAACCAGATGTGCATAAATATACCCTACACGGCACCATACTAGAGCATACCAACACTGCGAAATACTTAGGAGTCACACTCATGCAAAACCTAAACTGGAACACCCACATTAATAACATAAAGTCAAAGACAAGCAAATCCCTATTCTTCATTCAGAGAAATCTAAAGATTAAAAACAAAGAGCTGAAAACAAGAGCTTACCAGGCATTGGTAAGGCCCTATCTGGAATATGTCTGCGCAGTTTGGGACCCCCACACCAGAGCCAACATTACGAAAATAGAAATGATACAAAGGACAGCTGCAAGATACGTTACCGGCCGCTGGCGGTACAATGCAAGCGTAAGCGAGATGCTGGACAGCTTTAAATGGACACCACTGGCCGAAAGAACAAAAC
Organism: Piscicola geometra; assembly: GCA_943735955.1. Taxonomy (NCBI): domain Eukaryota; kingdom Metazoa; phylum Annelida; class Clitellata; order Hirudinida; family Piscicolidae; genus Piscicola; species Piscicola geometra. Next base: position 5,336,735 of record OX030963.1, read on the forward strand.
AACAAAGACTAGTCTTGATGTACAAAATCCACAACAAGCTAGTAGCCGTAAACGAAAGTCACCAGTACGCTAAGCTGATAGCAAAGACAGTGCGTGGCGCCCACCAACATGCATACCTAGAGCTTCACCACCATGCTGATTACCTACGTAATGCATTCTTCCCACGCACCATTAATGAATGGAATGCCCTGCCAGATTCAGTCGTATCGGCCCGCACTCCAGATGCCTTCAAGTCCCTACTGGAGGCCTGTCATTGAAAAACTATTAAAACTATTAAAGCTATTAGACATAATAGTCTACATATAGACTGAGTCTAGTATATACGGAAGAAGAAGAAGAAGATTCAGCTGTGATATTTGAAGCTGGTACTACCTCAAACCATCGCGTAGCTCGGTCGATCATAGTGATCAGATATCGCTTCTCCCAGGGGTAAGGTGCAAGGGTATCTTTTGAAGGCTTCAGAGGACCAACAATATCTATGTGAATTGTTTGGAACCTGTCGGAAGCTGGAAACTGCATATGCTAGAATTTAGTTTTGTTGTGCTTGAAGACTTTCGATTTTTGGCAGTTGATACGCCCTCGAACCCACTCTTTGATGTTTCCTCTCATGTCGGGCTAAAAGTACCGTTCAGTCACTAGTTGTGTAGTGCCTGTCACACCAGGATCCGACAAATTATGCAACTGTTTGAAAATTGCCATACGATGCTCCAGAGGCACAAAGGGTCGAGGATATGGAAGAGTGGTATCACATTACAATAATTTCTTGTCTTCGATAGGAAAAGACTTCAATCTTTCTTTGTATTTTTCAATCTCTGCGTCATCCTTCTGTGCAAAACTGAGTGTGGACAAAGCTGGAAGCATCATCTTTATTTTATTAAATATTATTTTTATAGAATTAATAAGCATTCACTAGAGGTTTGTGATCTGTGAAAACGGTAACAGTACGACTCTCAATAACTGGCTTGAAGTAGACTACTGCAAGATAGACGGCTAAAAGTTCGCGGTCAAATGCAGAGTAGAAACGTTGAGGTGTAAAGAGACGTTGAGGTGTAAAGAGACGTTTAGAGAAAAATGCCACTGGTCGAAGCTCGTTTCCAACAGACTGGTGCAAGGCTGCTCCAACGGCATAATTTGACGCATCAGTGACTAAATGGAATGTGTCTGATTTCGGATCAGTGAAGTGCAGATGGACCGCTTGACTGAGGTTTTCTTTTAATTTCTCGAAAGTTCTGCAATCATCGTCCGTCCATGATAACTTTACATTTTTACCATTGCAGGTGGTGAGTAGTTGGTAGAGTGGTTCGGCTTTGTCAGCAAACAAAGGTATGAAACGCCGATAGAACCCAACCATACCTAGGAAACCGCGCAAGGCAGCATACTCGATTGGCAATTGGTAATTATTAATTGATTCCATGTTATTTGCTAGGGGCACAATACCGTCGGGGCTAATAGAATACCCAAGAAAATCGACCTTAGATGCAGCAAAAATGCACTTTTCTAAGGCTACATGCAATTTGTTATAACACAAACGATTCATTACAGTTTCCAAATGCATTTTATGCTCATCTAAGTTCGTAGAAGCTATTAGAATATCGTCAATGTACACAAAAACATATGGCAAATCGCGAAAGATAGAATCCATGAAACGCTGGAAAGTTTGCGGTGCATTGCAAAGCCCGAATGGCATACGCGTGAATTCGAACAAACCAAATGGTGAAATTATTGCGGTTTTCTTGGCATCTTCAGGGGCCATGGGTATGTGGAAATACGCTTTCACAACATCAAGCTTGCTGTAGATGTTTTTGCCATAAAACGACCAATACAAGAGTTAATGTGCGGCAACGGGTAGCGATCCTTTTTGGTGATGGCGTTCAACTGACGGAAATCATCGCAAGGTCGCCACGACTGGCCATCTTTTTTTAAAACTAAATGTAGCGGAGATGCCTAATCGCTTTCAGAAGGGCACACATTAACTCTTGTATTGATCGTTTTCAAGGCAAAAATATCTACAGCAAGCTTGATGTTGTGAAAGCGTTTCATTATAGGACTACTTACCGAAACAGTTTCTTATAGTTAAATATTAATTTCCCCTGTGTTTATTGCGATTAATCAATAAATGCTCGAGCTGTTCTTATTTCGATCCATGGATATCCCATCATCAAAACCCCGAAGATCTTGCATGTAGAATTTCCGATAAGCCCATTTTTTATTTTGGAAGATGAATTAAATAAGTTAGAGTGTTGCTGGTCGAACAAGAAAACACGTATATCGAGACGTGAAAAAGTGAAATAAACTACCACTCGACACGTGATTGAGCTCTCTTCCGAATGACTGATATCAGTTCATTTCAAGTTTTGGCGACGAATTGTCCATGCGACAAATTTTTCGTGCGACGAATTGCCCGCGACAAATTGCCCGCGACGAATTGTCCTGCGACGAATTGCCCTAGAACCAAAAAACTACTCTGATTTTCACTGCTTGGCACATTTTGACATTATAGTACAAACTATGTCGTTATCATTATGTCGCTTTTTTCATCGATTTTTCCTTTGAATGCTATATTTTTTTAGTTTTGTTCCATTTGTGTAACTTTCTTATAAGAGTGGCCCAACGTTCCACTGTGTGAATATAAGTTTAAAATCTGTTTTAAAAAGTCATTTTTTCCGTTTATCTGGTAATTGAATCGATATGGTTTCGTGATGAAAAACTAATTGTTGTATGTTGAATAAAAATTGGTGCGGGAAAATAAAAGTTAAAATATTCAGATAAATTCACACAACGTTTTTATATTGAAAATATAATTATAAAGAAAGATAACGAACTTGAATTTATTTAGAAAGCTACCGGAAAATATATATTAATCATGAAGTTTGAGCTCATTGAAAGGTCACTTATCCTTGAGGTAAAAACCTAAAATTTTCACAGTTGAATTAAGCTCGTATATGACACAATTTAACAATCTGTTCAATAAGTTGAATGGAAAATCATTTTTGCAAAAAGTCTAAAATGAAAATTAATTAATGAGCATAGCCAGAGAAGAAGAGCTGATAGTATATGACAGTATATGGACTATAAAAAGCCACAGCTCATGCTGCCCACATTCTGTCATTTTATTCGCCTTCAGATAGGTCTGACAATAAAGATGCACTCCTACCTAATTCAACCAAGAAGCACGCCAGAGGCTGTTCTAATCTAACATAGTTAACCACCTTAGAGCCGACCTAAAACCTTTCAACATGAGCATCCACGCTGCACACTGGGTGGCTCAAAATAGGGTGAATTACAATATATTTTTCATGATGCCACCCTCCATACTGGAACAAGCATTTTATAATAGTAATAATAATAATAATACCGAAAATATAAAAAGCCGCCACTCTTACTGCTCTTGAAACATAGGAAGCCATCACTCTTGCTGCCCATAATAAATTATAAGCCACCGCCCTTGCTGCCCTTAACAAATTATAAGTCACAAACCTTGCTGTCCATAAAGCATTAAAAGCAACCACCCTTGCTGCCCCTAAAGCATTAGAAGCCACCAATACTGCTGCCACTGCAACACAAGAAGCCACAACCCTTGCTGCCACTGAAGCACTAGAAGCCACAACCCTTGTTGACCCTAAAGCATTATAAGTCACAACTCTTGCTGCCACTAAAGCATTAGAAGCCACAACCCTTGCTGCCACTAAAGCATTTGAAGCCACAAATACTGCTGCCCCTGCAACATTAGAAGTCACAAACCTTGCTGCCACTAAAGCATTAGGAGTTACAAATAGTGCTGCCCCTGCAACACTAGAAGTCACAAACCTTGCTGCTCCTAAAGCATTAGAAGTTACAAATACTGCTGCCCCTGCAACATTAAAAGTCACCACTCTTGCTGCCCCTGAAGCATTGGAAGTCACAACCCTTGCTGCCCCTGAAGCATTGAAAGCCACAAATACTGCAGCCCCTGAAACATTAGAAGCCACAACCCTTGCTGCCACTAAAGTATTAGAAGCCACAAATACTGCTGCCCTCAAAGCATTAGAAACATTAGAATCCTCTGCTTCTGCCTCCACTGAAACATCAAAAGTCTCCACTATTGCTTCCCCTAAAGCATTAGGAGCCACTACCTCTGTTGCTTTTGGAACATTAGGAGCCACTTCCCCTGTTGCTTTTGGAACATTAGGAGCCACTTCCCCTGTTGCTTCTGGAACATTAGGAGCCACTTCCCCTGTTGCTTTTGGAACATTAGGAGCCACTTCCCATGTTGCTTCTGGAACATTAGGAGCCACTTCCCCTGTTGCTTTTGGAACATTAGGAGCCACTTCCCCTGTTGCTTTTGGAAAATTATAAGCCACTTCCTCTGTTGCTTTTGGAACATTAGAAGCCACCACCTCTGTTGCTTCTGGAACATTAGGAGCCACTTCCCCTGTTGCTTTTGGAACATTAGAAGCCACTTCCCCTGTTGCTTCTGGAACTTTAGGAGCCACCGTCCCTGTTGCTTTTGGAACATTAAGAGCCACTTCCCCTGTTGCTTTTGGAACATTAGGAGCCACTTCCCCTGTTGCTTTTAGAACATTAGAAGCCACCGTCCCTGTTGCTTTTGGAACATTAGGAGCCACTTTCCCTGTTGCTTCTGGAACATTAGGAGCCACTTCTCCTGTTGCTTCTGGAACATTAGGAGCCACTTCCCCTGTTGCTTTTGGAACTTTAGGAGCCACTTTCCCTGTTGCTTCTGGAACATTAGAAGCCACTTCCCCTGTTGCTTCTGGAACATTAGAAGCCACCGTCCCTGTTGCTTCTGGAACATTAAGAGCCACTTCCGCTGTTGCTTCTGGAACTTTAGAAGCCACTTCCCCTGTATCTTCTGGAACATTAGGAGCCACTTCCCCTGTTGCTTTTGGAACTTTAGGGGCCACTTCCCCTGTTGCTTTTGGAACTTTAGGAGCCACTTCCCCTGTTGCTTCTGGAACATTAGGAGCCACTTCCCCTGTTGCTTCTAGAACTTTAGGAGCCACTTCCCTTGTTGCTTTTGGAACTTTAGGAGCCACTTCCCCTGTTGCTTCTGGAACATTAGGAGCCACTTCCCCTGTTGCTTCTAGAACTTTAGGAGCCACTTCCCTTGTTGCTTTTGGAACTTTAGGAGCCACTTCCCCTGTTGCTTCTGGAACATTAGGAGCCACTTCCCCTGTTGCTTCTAGAACTTTAGGAGCCACTTCCCCTGTTGCTTTTGGAACATTAGGAGCCACTTCCCCTGTTGCTTTTGGAACTTTAGGAGCCACCTCCCTTGTTGCTTCTGGAACATTAGAAGCCACTTCCCCTGTTGCTTTTGGAACATTAGGAGCCACTTCCCCTGTTGCTTTTGGAACTTTAGAAGCCACTTTCCCTGTTGCTTCTGGAACATTAGAAGCCACTTTCCCTGTTGCTTCTGGAACATTAGAAGCCACTTCCCCTGTTGCTTCTGGAACATTAGGAGCCACTTCCCCTGTTGCTTTTGGAACATTAGAAGCCACCGTCCCTGTTGCTTTTGGAACTTTAGGAGCCACTTCCCCTGTTGCTTCTGGAACATTAGGAGCCACTTCCCCTGTTGCTTTTGAAACTTTAGGAGCCACTTCCCCTGTTGCTTCTGGAACATAAGGAGCCACTTCCCCTGTATCTTCTGGAACATTAGGAGCCACTTCCCCTGTTGCTTTTGGAACTTTAGGAGCCACTTCCCCTGTTGCTTCTGGAACATTAGGAGCCACTTCCCCTGTTGCTTCTGGAACATTAGGAGCCACTCCCCCTGTTGCTTCTGGAACATTAGGAGCCATTTCCCCTGTTGCTTCTGGAACATTAGAAGCCACCGTCCCTGTTGCTTTTGGAACTTTAGGAGCCACTTCCCCTGTTGCTTCTGGAACATTAGGAGCCACTTCCCCTGTTGCTTTTGGAACATTAGGAGCCACTTCCCCGGTTGCTTTTGGAACTTTAGGAGCCACTTCCCCTGTTGCTTCTGGAACATTAGGAGCCACTTCCCCTGTTGCTTCTGGAACATTAGGAGCCACTTCCGCTGTTGCTTCTGGAACTTTAGGAGCCACTTCCCCTGTTGCTTCTGGAACTTTAGGAGCCACTTCCCCTGTTGCTTCTAGAACATTAGGAGCCACTTCCCCTGTTGCTTCTGGAACATTAGGAGCCACTTCCCCTGCTGCTTCTGGAACTTTAGGAGCCACTTCCCCTGTTGCTTCTGGAACTTTAGGAGCCACTTCCCCTGTTGCTTTCGGAACATTAGGAGCCACTTCCCCTGTTGCTTCTGGAACATTAGGAGCCACTTCCCCTGTTGCTTTTGGAACATTAGGAGCCACTTCCCCTGTTGCTTTTGGATCTTTAGGAGCCACCTCCCTTGTTGCTTTTGGAACTTTAGGAGCCACTTTCCCTGTTGCTTCTGGAACTTTAGGAGCCACCACCTCGGTTGCTTCTGGAACATTAGGAGCCACTTCCCTTGTTGCTTTTGGAACATTAGGAGCCACTTCCCCTGTTGCTTCTGGAACATTAGGAGCCACCGTCTCAGTAGTTTTTGGAAGTTGCAGTTGAATCTACAGGTGTTAGTAGTAGTAGTAGTAGTATTACTAGTAGTAGTAGTAGTAGTAGTAGTCGTAGTAGAAGTAGTAGTAGTAGTCGTAGTAGTAGTAGTAGTAGTAGTAGTAGTAGTAGTAGTAGTAGTAGTAGTAGTAGTAGTAGTAGTAGTAGTAGTAGTAGTAGTAGTAGTAGTAGTAGTAGTAGTAGTAGTAGTAGTATTAGTAGTAGTAGTAGTAGTAATTGTTTTAGTTTTAGTAGTTGATGACACCTTGAAATAGTCGAAAAGTTCTTTAGCACTCAGAGGACGAGTTTTGACTTTTTTGGGAACAAGGCAGCTTGGATGAAATAGTTTCTCGGTCAGATTTTGCAAACACATGCCTGTATGGTAATTTGTTTTTGTAGTTTTACGAGTGGATGTTGTAGCTGTCTTGGCGCTTCTCACCATGAAACATGGGTCCATATGCCTGTGTGTTTGTTTTTCAAAGATTCAAAGTAATTTGACGCTTCAAAACTTTTAATAGGAATTAAAATACTAAAAGTGTTTGAAACTTGTCAATAAGTTTCAAACAAAAATTCGATAAAATAATTTCTATTTTCAGAATTGCGTTAAATAAAAAAATATCAATTTAAATATCTTTATGCGTTTGCAAGTATGAGTTCTTCTGTGTGTATGTGCGAGTAACTTCGATGAGGTCACCTCCAGGTTTATTCTTTTGGTTTCGTGGTCCTCTCGCAGCGAATAAGCGGATACGTTGTAGTTATGTTTGTCGGGTATTAGGAAGATCAGGGACTGTTGTTGTTGTTGTTGTTAAGGTATGATATGGCAGCGCGTGATGAAAGAAGCAACAAGAGCACATCAACAACAGCACTAACATCACAACAATAGAGCATTCAAAGGTCCGGTAACAGCGTTTAAAAAGAAAAACTATTCTTGTCTGTCATGTCAATAGGAACACTTTCATTCATTAGAAGAAATCTAGGAATTTATTGCTGTGCGTCCATAGATTCTTGTTGAAACCTAGTCTTCTACAGTTAAACTATGCTGTAGATGGCAAAGAATATTCCCAGGTTCAATAACAAAACAACACAGCACTAACTTTACAACATTAACAACAAACCTGAAAGCGCTCTTCTTCACATGTTTTTTCAACGATATCAACATATTGAATGATAGACTGTTATAATTTGTGTTATTGGTTGTTAGGAGTGTTATAAGTCACTTTCAACGGAGTTTTTCATAAGCAATTTGCTTCACTTCAACAATTGAATTTAATTGGAGAGTGAAAGGGAAGTAAAATAGGAGAAATAAAAGAAGAAAATGAATGAGATAAATTAAAGCGAAATAGTTAATGATAAAAATAAGCAGAAGAGTGATAATGAAATTAATAGAAAGAGGGTGAATGAAAAAGATATCTGAAAATTTAACGGAGATGAGAGTGAGCATGAAAAAAAATAGCGCTTTACTAAGAGTAGTGAGCAAAAGATGAGTGAGTGGGACCTGAAGACATTTAAGTTCTGCGTCGCTGTGGTCTTCGTCGCTGTCGTTATCGTTTGCGAAGAAATTGTTGTCGCTGATGATGAAGATTTTCACAGAGCTGACCAAGGCAGTCAGAGCGCCAAAAGAGTGCTTAGTTTCTTCAAACCAACAGTGTTCATAAAAGCCTTGAGTTTCCATCAGCAAGATGCAGATCTATATTGGGTTAACTGCTTTTTTGATAAATTAATTTTATTTTAGTTTTTAAACTAAATTTGTGAAATTAGATGTAAAATTTAAATGCTACAGCAATGAGTTATAAATGAGAAATAAGGTCGATTAACAACGGCTACTTAATCAGGGAAACTGCGAGTAGAATAAAAAAACTTCAATACTTTTTCTCCTTCTAGATTTTTGATAAAGAAGGGTTGACTCCACATAAAGATGCCTCTGTTTAAACTGGTCAAAAATTGTATTCTTTCAAATCCCATCGGAGAAATTTTTTTATTAGCCCTTTCATGCTCCTGCAAAGGTGCTAGCTTTATAAATGAGGTTAAATTAACATTTGGGTTACAACACTCGTCATTAAAAATTAAACAAAACACTGGTTCTTCTGACATCGTCGCTGTAGAGATAGTTGAAGAAAAAGTTCAGAACAGCGCGCTTGTTGAAGTCATCGGACCCTGTCACTGACAACAGCATCACCTTGCAGTCCTTCACCCGATCATCCAGCAGAATTCTTGACAGAGCATCCTCGTCCAAAACGAACAATTTATCAGTTCCTGATTTCACTATTTGCACCGATTTGCCTGAAGGAAATTAGGAATTTATTGATTTTAGCATGAAAGAGTTATTCTACAAGGTATTCAGACACCCATCCGAAAAATTCGACAATCTATCTGAAAATTTTGGACAGTTCACCCGACAATATAAACAATCCGTTCAAAAATTTCGATAAACCACCGGATCAAATTTAATTTATATTTATGTTTACAAAAATCATTTATTAAAAGGTTTTTATTTAGGAAAATGTATTCATCCACATGATGTTAATGTTGGGCCTTACGACGATCACATTAATATTGAGTAAACTAATTTGAAGTTAGTGAATATTCTTATAATCTACATCAAATTAATGAATAAATTCAAAAAATCAAAGTTTTAAGATTCTTGTTTTTAAACTTTTTTGAGCTTGATTCATGTGTAGAAGAGTCATTCACAAGACAGTATGTCCTTCATCTGCAGAGCTCATCTGCCTGGTGAAGTAGGTAGACAGTGGGAGCTTGCAAGCTTTGCACTGGGGCTAAATCTGAGGCCATAGCACTTCTTCCTCTATTTCACTTCTATTTGATATTTCCCACATTGGCTACAAAATATTAAAAATAATTAATTAGTCTCTTCTCATTATAAGTTATTAATTAATTGTTTCTAACAATTATCTTAGATTCATTAAAATTAATAAAATTTGATAAAAAGCACTTCTTCCTCCAGTGGGAGCTTGCAAGCTTGGCACTAGTGCTCGATCTGAGGCCAAATTCAATATAACCTACCGTAAATATGCTGTTGATACACAACTTCTTTAATTCATCATAACTAATAGGGAGAGGTTTCTCAAGATGAACTGGTTCCAAAGATGGAAAGAGCTTATTTACAGTTTTGCTCTTTGAAAATTAACAATTTTTTTCTTATCTATGAATCCGTCTTATATGCACATTTGTATGTTGGTTTCGTTTCTAAAAGTTGTCTCATTCAATTAGAATGCTTGAAAAACTGATTTCTAGAAGAATTATTGTGAGATATTGTGAGATAACATTTTGCATTTTATTTCTCAACTTACGAAGGTTTATAATTTCAATTTTTTTTATTAGTAATTAGATGATTCAATAAAGTTGTAAATTCAAAAATTGAGTGTTTGGCCTGTTATGACCTTAAATGTGTAGCATGGTCATAGTTTCCTAAAATGAAATTTGGAATGAGACTGTTGAAGTTTATATACTATATACTCTATATAATATATAGACTATATAGAGTATATATTTTACATCGTAATTTATATTTAGCGAGAAGATTCTCGCTAAATGCATATTTTAATGTTATTAAGCGACAAAATTTTATCGTGAAAATCACGCTAAAATTTATTTTAGGGTAAGGTTAGAATTAGGGTTAGGTTAGGTTAAGGGTTAGGTTAAACGTTGAAAGAGAATATTTTTATTTTTATTGAGTTCATCTATCTTGATAAGTTATATTAAGATTTGTGATTGAGTTATTTCGACATCAACAAAGAATAAAAACTTGGCGCAGATTTTTGTATTTTGAATTTTCTCGCTAAATACCATCAAGATATGCTATTTAGCGGGATTCTTCTCGCTAAATAACTTCAAGCATTTACATAGACTATATAGAGTATATATTTTACATAGACTATATAGAGTATATATTTTACATAGACTATATAGAGTATATATTTTACATAGACTATATAGAGTATATATTTTACATAGACTATATAGAGTATATATTTTACATAGACTATATTATATATTTTATATAGGCTATATAGAGTATATATTTAATTTAGACTATAGAATGTATATATTTAATTTAGACTATAGAATGTATATATTTAATTTAGACTATAGAATGTATATATTTCATATAAAATATTGAAAAGTAACATAAACAAATTATTTACATTATAATGATTAAAAAAACAGTTAGTATTTATTAGCTTTTACATCGGCTTCATAGCATCTCATAGTCGAAAAAAAACTAGAAAGCCAAGAGCAAAAAAAAAAGTTTAATTTGCAAAAGTAAATAAATAAAAATCAGTTTTTCAAGTATTCTAATCAAATAAGACAACTTTTAGAAACGAAACCAACATAAAAATGTGCATAAAAGACGGATGCGAAAATATTGAATTAATTTGAATGTATAAAGCACATAACTATTCCATCTTTGGAACCGATTTATCTTGAGCAACCTCCCCTTATTTAGGTATCGTAGAATTACCCTTTAATTGACTAGATCAGTGGTTCTTTTTGAAACAGTGGACTACTTGCTAATTTTTATAATTTTCACGGCCCACTAACACCAAAAATGAAAGCGGAAAAGAAATGTCTTTATAATATTAGAAATGAATATAGTAATATTCATAATTATTGAGACGTATGAGTTTTTTTCTCAACCTGCTCAAGAGAAAATCTAAAAAAATAAATAGAAAATTAAATAACCAGTAAATCTTTAATTTGTAAATTGGAAGTTTTTTAAAAACAAACTAAATACAAAATGGTTTTAATAGTTTGTTGATTATAGTAAAATTATACTTTTGGCGATTTTCTTTGCTAATTTGAAGAAGGAAAAAAATAGTTTTAAAATATGGCTGAATAATAATAATTACTTAAATTTATAAATTTTCTGTATTCTGTTTTTTCCATTCTCAATATCTTATCCTTCCTTTAGATATAATTGAAATTTTCTCATCAATTTCTAATCTACTTATCATTAGTTTTTAACAAATTATGTATGTTCCACTATTGTAACAGTGAGCATGAACAAAGTGTCAAATTTGCATTAGAGTATAAATTTTTATTTTATTTTAGAGACCGACCGAAACTTATTTTTGTTATTCGGGAGAAACCGAAATTAGGCCAATACTGAAATCACATTTTCGGCTGAAACCGAAACTAAGAGATGTGCAAATTTCGGCGCCGAAACTGAAACCGAAACGAATTTCGGTCGGTCTCTATTTTATTTTTTGTGAGAGAATAGAAAATGGAGAAAAAAAACATTCCCCAAAATTAGAACTCAAATTGTTTGTTAAATCAAATTTTTTTATATAATTATTCTAATGTGAAAAGCGTTAACATAAACATATTAGTGTCATCGAAGAATTTCCTAATTAACGTCGGTGGATATTCAAGACGCACACTGATTCAAAATCCCCAAAATTTAATTTTTGAAAACTTTCAAACTTTTAAACCATTAACATTTATTCATTCAATTAGTTTGTCAACAAACTTTGTGTTGAGCAGATTATTTTCATGAAGGTTTTCTTATCTATTATTCTCCAGAATGTGGATCTTTTTCATCAGGAATTATTCTGATGAATATTCAGAAGAACCTTCAAATATTTATTACCGTAACAGTTAGCAATGCTCTTCATTCTCAGAAATTTTTTCATTTTCTATTGCTTCTTAAAATGCTGATAAAATGAAATCTTTTTTCCCATGTTAGTCAGCCACACAACAATCTTCTTCTGAAACGCACAGATCTAATGAATAATACAAGTTGGTACTTTTTTTTACACTGACAGAGTCAATTCCTTGAAAATACTAAAAATAGCTTTAAAAAAAGTATGCGATAAGATAGATATTGTTGAAGCTAAAAACATCTACCAGACCAAGTTGTCGTGGTACTACATAAGCGTCAATCTTTTTCAGAGAAATAAATAGACAGAAAAGGACTTTTTCACAAGAAAGCCACCTGACTTCCGTATGCAAAATCAAAGATTTTGTTCATCATCTATATGATATCCTGACCCTAGGATCCCCCCAAGATCGCCGCCCATGATTAGTACAGAATACTTCGTTTAAATAACTTTTTTTTTCCTGATTTTTAAGTGAATATTTTAATTTAATATAAAGTTTTAAAGAATTATTATTTTTAATTAATAGCTTATATTATTTTTATCAACTTTTAGACTTCCTTATTTTCGTGGCCGGACAAAATGTCACTGGACAAAATGGCACGGACAAAATGGCACGGACAAAATGTCACGAGGACAAAATGTCACGGACAAAATTTCACGGACAAAATGTTATGAGTATTATTATTATTATTATTATTATTATTATTATTATTATTAGTAGTAGTAGTAGTAGTAGTAGTAGTAGTAGTAGTAGTAGTAGTAGTAGTAGTAGTAGTAGTAGTAGTAGTAGTAGTAGTAGTAGTAGTAGTAGTAGTAGTACTAGTAGTAGTAGTAGTAGTAGTAGTAGTAGTAGTAGTAGTAGTAGTAGTAGTAGTAGTAGTAGTAGTAGTATAAGTAGTAGTAGTAGTATTAGTAGTAGTAGTAGTAGTAGTAGTAGTAGTAGTAGTAGTAGCAGTAGTAGTAATAGTAGTAATAGTAAAGTAGTAGTAGTAGTAGTAGTAGTAGTAGTAGTAGTAGTAGTAGTAGTAGTAGTAGTAGTAGTAGTAGTAGTAGTAGTAGTAGTAGTAGTAGTAGTAGTAGTAGTAGTAGTAGTAGTAGTAGTATTTTACATACAGGTCTTTTAACAATTACTCTTACTGGTTCTATGTGTGAAGCCCTTGGCATCTCATATCAAAATATTAAAACTAGATTATTACAATAAGAAAATTCTTAAAGCCCCTTACTCTAGTATTTCTTAAAGACATTTGCTTATTAAAGAACATGAAACTATTTAAAAACTATGGTAGGTATGCATAAAATTGACTCACCTTCAAAAGGGATTCTGTCCTCAGGTTTGACTGTGGTCTTAGGCTCCTTTGACATACTGCCAGTACCTAAGATAATGTCGATGGTGATGGTGGTAAATTAAATGATAAAAAATTTAATTAGTGTGAAAAGTGTATATTATATGGGTTAATCCAGAATCGATTGCAGTGTCTTACTTGATTTTAAAAAAAATGGAAAATCGTATACAAGACTGGAATTTTTTTGAAGAAAACGATTATAAAAATATTATCCATTTAAATATTCATAATAAATACTACGATATTATACTTTCTAGCTATTTAAAAATTGAAAATAGGCTAAAAACGCATGTCTTAAATTTCTTTTACAAATCTCAAATATTAAATATTTAGATTTATGTTTTAGTTAGTTCTATCCAGTTTAATGTATTCAGTCATAGGAATATTTAAAAACGTGTTTTTACTTTTTTCGATCATAAAATATTCAATTTATATGAGTTTTTGGCTATTTTGTTCATTCCAACAATTTCTGTTCTGATTTTAGCGTCTCGCTGACCATCGCGATTTATTGAGCAACAAGTGAGTAATATAATTTTTTTTCTGAATAAATTTCATGGGTAAAAAAAGATAAATGTTAAATATAAGGCTCTCTTGTTTTTTTTTCGTAAAACTATATTATTATTTTATATCATGCACACCATGACGTTAACACAAATTTCCCGATTCACATAAGACTAGGATTAGGTTTCACAAATTTACAGTATTTTTTGTAGTATTTTTATAATACTAATTGAAGAATGCATTGAATGAAGATTATTTTGAGATAAGCATCGTCTAATAATTTATTTCATGAAGCTTCTAAACTAGTAAAATAGCACTGTTTGTCCGGGACATTAATATAATATCATGATTGGCTTGTTAATATAGATTTTTCTACAATACTGGGTTCTTTTAAAATAATTGAAGTTTTAACGTTAAAAAGTAATTAAATATTAATTAAATTATATTCAAAAACCATTTTATGAAGTAAAAATAGCTATTTTAGTGAAAAACAATAATTGAGTGAAAAAAAGAAGGAAAAAAGAAAACTAAACAAAAATTAAATTCAGAAATTTTATATTGTTTATTTAGATGAGGTTTAATGGCTGTCAGTGTTCACTGATAATCTGAAAAACTATTTGCTCAATTAAAAAAGATTAATACAATTATTGTGCTTGAAATTATTTTTATACTCTATAATACATACATGAGTATACATAAAGCAAGTTTTTTTGAAATTCAAATCTGGATTAACCCATACAATACATTTCGCGGACCACCACTTAAGAAACCCTGAACTAGATAAGGGAATCCCATGATAAATGAATGAGTGAATGGATGAATGAATAAAATTGCCGGAAGACTCACCTTCTTGAGGGATTCTGTCCTCAGTTTTGACTGTGGTCTTAGGCTCCTTTGACATACTGCCAGTATCTAGGATAATTTCGTTGGTGATGGTCATGGTGGTGATTTTGATGATTATGATGGTGATGATAGTCATGATGGTTAGTATTATGAAAATAGTGATCATAACATAATAACACTTTTCAGTGTTCTTCGAAGTTTTCGCTCGCTCACAGCCTCCCACAGCCAACTTTCAAAAGTTGATTGTGCTTTTTTGTAGCACTAAGTTTTAAAAAACTATTAATTTCTTTGAAATATCTTATTATAGATTCTTCGGGTCTCAAATCAGATGCCTGTATGAATCTCAAGCTTCACCATTATATACCCTGGCATCATCCTTATTCTCGACCTTTATGAGTGTGTGTCTGTGTTTCAGTGTATGTATAAATTGATATCTTCTCAAGATGACTGATTTTTAGTTTGTATGACATAAATGACTAATTGAGAGAAATTATGTATATCGGTTATAAGGAACTCATTAGTTAAACCATGGGTGGCGATTCTGGGGGGTCCTGGGGTCCGCAAACCCCCCACTTTTTGGAATACTTTTTTTTTAAACTCTTGTTTTGATGCGAGCATAATCGTCAACCATGGCATTAAACAGAATGTTAATATAGTAATACATTGTGAGATTGTTTAGTTATAGTGATGGCTGTCTAAAACTGACTATTTTCTGTTTACTTAAATATTCGTATCCAAACAGAAGTTTAAAAAAGATTTTTAGGCGGGGGAAGGACCCCAGTACCCCCCCTCAGGATCGTCCATGCTGGGTAGAAGCCCCCAAGACTTGCAGCAGACCACCACCCCTGGCTCTTAATGTGAGGTTTGTTTTTAGAAAAAGCAAAAAGATTATGAAGAAGATAAATGTTTAGCTTTATTATAGTGGCGTATAATCCGAACGAGCTTCCAGGCCACTTAGGCTGCATATTTTCATTTCTACCATTACACTAGAGAGAATATGCATAAATTCAATTCAATTCAACGACGAGTAAGATTATAGTGGCATAAATCCGGACGGGCTTCAAGACCACTTAGTTATGGAAGAGTAAATAATTATATTAATAATAATTATTATTTAAAATTATTATTAACCATTACTAACTATTAAATTAATAAATAAAATAAAAATACAATTAGAAAAAAAATAAATTGATGAATGGAAGAAATGAGCAGTAAATTTGTGGGTTTGTGGCCAAACAAGTACGTTTTCAGGGAACGGCTGAATGTCGCGGTTGAGCTAGGGGATTTGAGTCTATTGGGAAGACTATTCCAAAGAGTCGGCGCTGCAACAAAAAAGCTTTTTGCACCTGCATACTTCAGTTTGTAGTTCTGTGCAACTACATCTCTTGACCTGGCAGACTTGAGTCTTTCCCTCTGGGGAAGACTTGCCCTCATGACAATGCTACTCGACAAATGATATTGACACTCATTCGACTTTAATTGTGCAATAACAAGATGTTTTTGTATTCAAGTCTGTTTTTAACAGGAAGCCAGTGGAGCTCCTTGAAAACAGGGATGATGTGATCACACTTTCTAGCACCTGTTATGAGCCTAGCTGTGATGTTGATTATAGACTGGATTTTCTGTAGCTGCCTTATTGGCAACGCAGTAAATATGATATTGCCAAAGTCAATTCGACTGAGAACCAAAGCAGAAGTCAATGTTCTCAGGGAGTCCTTGGTCAATAACCATCTTATGGATTGTATTTGGCGTAAAGAAGCAAAGCAGGTTTGAGTCATTTTGTTGTTGTGTGTCGTCATGGTGAGGTCTTTCTCGAGATAAACTCCTAAGTTTTTGACACTTTCAGAAGGTATTATCTCATTCTGACAAATGCGAACTGGATCTTTGGGAGTGTGAACAGAGTTTCGACGGGATGAGAGCCAGATAACTTCAGTTTAGCTGGAGTTAAGTTTCAGTTGATTGGCACCCATCCAAGCAGCAATTTCGTCAATGCATGATGACACCCTTTCTTGCAGGTCAGCTTGATGACCTGCAATGCAATGACCGTAAATCTGGGTGTCATCAGCATACTGATGAAAAGCAAGCTCATGTCTAGCTGCTATTCTTTCCAAATCTCTAGTGTACAACAAGAACAGTAAAGGACCAAAAACTGAACCATGAGGGACTCCTACAGCGGAAACATACGTGGTCGATTTTGTCCCACTACAGCAGATGTCGAAGCATCTGTCACTTAAGTTCTTAAACCATTCTAACGCAGAGTCAGAGAACACATAGGAGATGTGCAGTCTTGGTAGCAGTGTTGCATGATCTACCAGATCAAAAGCTGCCGATAGATCAAGCAAAACTAACAATGTAAGTCTACCGTCATATGCTGCCCTAACAATGTCTGAAAAGACCTTGGTAATAGCAGTTTCTATTGAATGATAACGACGGTAAGCTGACTGCAAAGGAGGAAAAATATGAGATTCTGCGAGGTAGTTGACTACTCTGTGAAGAACTAATCTTTCCATGAGTTTGGACAACACCCTCAAGTTTGAAATAGGCCTGTTGGACAAAGTTTCAGTGAGTTTAAGACTCGGCTTCTTAAGCAGTGGCGTGATGTAAGCCAACCTGAAAGACTTTGGAACTCTGCCTGCCAAAAAAGATCTGTTGAATAAGCTCACTAAAAAAGGAGCAATTATTCCAGATATCTCCTTCAACAGCCATGTAGGAACCGGGTCATTCGAGCACTGCTTATTTGGAAGCCCGTGAATAGCCCTAAATTACAGTTATAAAACGATATAAGTTAATTGATACTATACATTTTATTATTCAAGGGCCGATAAGTTGCTAGATGCTATAAATTTTATCACTCAAGTGCGGATAGGCGAATATTAGTGTAGATTTTATATATATTTCAATATAAAATTGAAATTTTTTGAAACTTAATTCAAAAGTTTTATTTCTGATATTAAATATTTAAAAATTAATTGGACAAATTAAAATGATAATCACGGAACATAGCCAAATCGTTATATACCGAGAATATGCACGGTACCATGAGCGTCGATCCTTACAGCTATGCGATGTATAAAATAAATGTTTTTAAATTTTCTGTTCACTTTTTTCTGTCTTTTAAACACATTTGTATGTTGGTTTTGTTTCTGAAAGTTGCCTCATTCAATTATAATAATTGAAAAACTGATTTTTAGAAGAATAGTTAAGTTGGAAGATAACGTTTTCTAGTTTTATTCTCCCATCCGAAGGAGTATAATTTATATATTTATTTATTTATTAGATGATGCACTACAGTTTCACTATGTGCAAGTAGTATAACTAATAGTTTAGTGATTAGCCTGTTGTAACAATGGATGTGTAGCATGGTCATAGTTGCCTAAGAATAAATCTAGGAAGAGATTATAAATATTGATGAATCTGTCTCTGACATTCGTCCTTCTCGGGAGATGATAAATCTATATAGACTATATACAATATAATCGACTATATAAAGTTTATATTCAAAATAGTCTATTGAAAATTTAAAAAACCAATAATTTACCTTTTATTTTTTTAAAAACTGTTACTGTTTATTAGCTTTGACACAAGTATGTTCCATTTACAGCTAAATATCATAATTGAATAGATGTAAACTTTCGTCTCATTAGTCTTAATTGACTGTAAACTAGAGGGTTGCACGGGAAATGGTTGAAGCTAAAAGTAAAGTGCGAAAGGAAAAAATATCTCTGGGTAAAGCAAGTTTAACTGATGTTACTCCAAAGAATTTACTTCAAATATAAAAGTTAGAAATTTTTTATAAAAAATTTGTTGACGCTTTTGAGAAAAAACTGAAAGACTACATGTTCCAGAATAAATAAAGATTTTTTTGAATGATCAGTATTGAAAAAACAGAAAAAGGTATTTCTTCAGATAAATAAGGTAGTCGAATAATGAGAAAAATGTTTAAATTACAATTTTTATTACATACAATATGATTCGATCTTAGGCAACTAAGCATTCCATCTTGGGTACCCAGTTGCTCAAGATGGAATTTTGAGTGTTCATATTTGATAATAATAAACTCATATTTCTTATTTCTTTATTTCTTATGTTTAACTTGCTATAGTTAGAGAAAGATTCAATGGCTGAATAAATTTTAATTTACGTTATTGGTTATGCAATTAAGCTATGAGAATACGTATTAAAATCGTTTCATCTTATGCAACCTCTCCCTACATAGTGGCTATGTGTAGTTATAGTGATAACTGTCTAAAACCCAACTATCCTTTGCTTACTTGAATATTCGTTTAAAAAAAGATGTTTTAAAATATTTTTATAAGAGGAAGGGAAAGAAAATCTGGATTCCAGGAGCCCTCCCAGAATCGTCTATGCTGGTTAGGACACCCTCAAGATTTGCAGCTGATCGCCGCCCCTGGTCTTAGGCTCCTTTGACATACTGCCAGTATCTAACATAATATCGATGGTGATGGTAATGGTGGTGATTTTGATGATTATGATGGTGATGAAATTATGATGATTAGTTTTATGGTAATATTGATGATAACATAATAACACTTTTCAGTATTCTTCGAAGTTTTCACTCGCTCACAGCTTTCACAGACCCAATAACTTTCAAAAGCTGATTGTGCTATTTTGTAGCACTAAGTTTCAAAAAACTGTTAATTTTCTTGAAATATTTATAATTATTTTTTGCTAATAGCATCTATTGATGAATTAAATAATAATCAGACTTAGATTTGGGAGCTACAACTTTTGTTCTTGCAGTAAGTCTTTAGTGTTTACCCATCATGGAAGCTGCAACTTCTGTGCATACACCAATAAACGCAATGAAATAATGATTTCATTGGATTCGTCAAGCTGAATGGCAAAACACTTCTGTACTATTTCAATAAGCTTGTCTTTATGTTTTGAACCATTTCATCAATTCTTTAGCACCAAATTAATGATAAAAATTAAATTAGTGTAAAAAGTGTATTTTATACAATACATTTCGCGTACCACCACCTAAGAAACAACGAACTAGATAAGAGAATCTCATGATGAATGAATGAGTGAATGGATGAATGAATGAAATTGCAGGAAGACTCGCCTTCATGAGGGATTTCGTTCTCAGGTTTGGCTGTGGTCTTAGGCTCCTTTGACATACTGCCAGTATCTAGGATAATGTCGATGGTGATGGTAATGGTTGTGATTTTGATGATTATGATGGTGATGATAGTTATGATTATTAGTATTATGGTAATATTGATGATAACATAATAACACTTTTTAGTATTCTTCGAAGTTTTCACTCGCTCACATTTTTCACAGACCCACTAACTTTCAAATGCTGATTGTGCTATTTTGTAGCACTAAGCTTAGGAAAACTATTAATTTCTTTGAAATAAATCTAATTATAGATTCTTCGGGTCTCAAATAAGATGTTTGTATCTCAATCTGAATCTCAAGCTTCACCCTTATATACCCTGACACACACACACACACACACATACACACACATACACACACACACACACAGACGATATAGACTAAGGGGTATATAGTAACGCAGTTATGGGATCAGCTTAAATAAGTCAGATTTGGTCAATTTATTAATTTTTGAAACGAATTAACTGAAATATCTATTGAGATTTAATAAATTCATTAATTTTTGTCTGAAAAAAATAATACATGAGCACTCTTAAAATGGTGCCAATAGTCTATAGTATAATAATAAATAATTTAACTTAATCTAACTGGTTTAAGCTCCATCCATAACTACGCTACTATAGTCTATAGTAACGTAGTTATGGATATAGCTTAAATCAGTTATGTTTAGTTAAATTATTAATTTTTTTAATTAAATCAACTCAAATATTTATTGAGATTTACTAAATTCATTAATTTTTGTCAGAAAAAAATGCATGAGCACTCTTAAAATACTGTTATGACAAAATATTGTTTGTTAGGTGCTCAAGAAAAAAATTGATTAAAAATGTTTAAAAAATAGGACATTTTATATATTTTTATATGATTGAAAGAATGTTTGAAAAATGTTGAGAGAAAAAAAATTGACAAAATAAATGGGGCAACATTGAAAATTTCAAGGTCAAACTTTCGACCGCCAAAAAAAAATTATATTGGATTTATATTTAGACCATTAAATTATATTTGAATAGAAAATTCAAATATCTTTATTTTGGTGTACTACATTATTCGTTCTGATAAATATAAGCTGAGAAATTTCAAATTGAATAGAGAAGGGGTTTTGACTTCGGCCAATTTTGGAGGTCAATAACTCGGCGACTTTTTGAAAAAATTCATTTTTTATATTTTTCATTTTGATAGGCAACGTATCTAAGTATAACATAAAAGTTTCAAAAATTTCTGAAGGGCGGGTGTAAAATTGAATTTATTTTGATCGAAATTCTATGGAATGACCCAGTAAGTCCAAAGTGTTTACCCGTCATGGCTGCTGCAACATCTGGGCATGCACAAAATGTTCTTTGCAAGGAAATAAATAATTCAATTATATGATTATAATTAGAGACCGACCAAAATTCGGTTCGGTTTCGGCGCCGAAATTTATAATTTTTTTAGTTTCGGAAATTTTTCTGTTTCGTTCGAATCTAAATTTACAATTTTTGACAATTTTCGGTTTCCGCCTAAACTAATTTTGTAATTTTGGCTTAATTTTGGTTTCAGCCGAAATGGTTCTCATATTAGCCGAAAAACCAAAATTTTTATATTTTCATTTAGTTTATCTGATATATCCGTGTATCCTCAATCGAACTCGAATAATTAAGTTTGGGTTCGATTCTCATCTCTATTAGATATCTATTAAGTTAATTGGCATACGTTCAATGATGATTTTTTTTTTACTTTTTAAAAGCAAATTTTATTTTTAGAAACATTTGTTTAAAAACAATACACAAATACATCTACTCAACTAGAACTTTTCAATTCACAGATATATACATACATTGACAACATAAACATATAGGATTCTACATACCAACTGTACCAAACCACACATTGACAACATACACATATGAGACTTTACACACCAATTATACCAGACCACACATTTACAACACACACATATGAGACTTTACACACCAATTATACCAGACCACACATTGACAACATATACATTTAGGATTCTACATAACAATTATAACAGACCACACATTGACAACATACTAGAGGTCGGACATGGACGATTTTTCAATCCCGTCCCGTTCCCTAATTTTTTTTCCCGTTCCGTTCCGTTCTTGATGAGCCATCAGAATTTGGCTTTCCGTCCCGTTCCCGAAATTTTTTTCCCGTCCCGTTCCGTTCCCGAAACTTGTTTGTTTTTTCTATTCATTTTCGCTGCCGTTTTCACTGGTCCCAAAGTGACGAATCAAGAACAACATTGTCAAATTTAATCAAATGCTATTTCGATATTGAACGAAAAAAATAGAAAAAATATTAAATAAAAGTATTTAATTGTATTCTATAAGTTTTACAGATAACGTATTAATCACGTATTTTTCCTTGAAGTTTTTTTTCAGAAGACTTTTTACCCGGAAAACTTTTTATCCTAGAACCAAAAAAAAGAGGGTTTTCCAACATTCTTATTCTACTAAACTGCAAATGCAAAATAAAAATTTTATTCTAATTTTTTATTTTATAAAAACAGCCATAGGTTTTTAATATATTTCATTATATTTTTTAATGTAAGTAATTATTTCAAAGCCAAAAATGTTGTAATTTAGTTATGTTTTCAGAAAAGACAATGTCACGCACGCACTTTACTTAAACTCTTAAATCTCCGGCAAACACAAGATTTCAAAAAAATTTGTAGGAAGTAAAATGATTTCATTAATTCAAGTTGTTTTATTCTATTTTAAATTAGGCTTTATTCAATAAAATGCAGCTATAGGATATTGAGTTCGGCAGCATTGACACTGACAGTGATACAAAACCATTAACTAGGAAGACCAAGTGAATAGTTACTAGTCAACGTGGAATTACCCATTAATAAACTAGATGAAAGAATCGATGGATAAATGAATGAGTCGATGGATAAATGAATAAAATTACCGGAAGCCTCACCTTCAAAAATGGTTCTGTCCATTGGTTTGAGTATGGGCCCAGGCTCTTTTGACATAATGTCAATACCTAAAATAATTTCGATGGTGACAATAATAGTAATGATAATGGTGGCAATATTGATGATGATTATGATGGTGATGATAGTTATGATGATTATAATTAGAATAAAAATGATGATAACATAATAACACTTTACAGAAATTCTTCGAAGTTTTCACTCGCTTACAGCCTCCACAGACCCACTAACTTTCAAAAGCTGATTGTGCTTTTTTGTAGCACTAAGTTTTAAAAAACTATTAATTTCTTTGAAATAAATCTAATTAAAGATTCTTCGGGTCTCAAATAAAATGTCTGTATGAATCTCAAGCTTCCCCCTTATATACCCTGGCAACATCCTTCTTCTCGACCTTTATGCATGTGTGTCTGTGTTTCAGTGTATGTATAAATTGATATCTTTTCTCAAGATTGCTAATTAAATTTCTAGGACATTAACGACTATTTTAGGAAATTATTTCATTCCTTATTAGGAATTCATTAATTAAACCCATATTATACATTTTTGCAACCTCATTTGCGTATAATTTATGACTTTAATATAGTTTAAATACATTTCAAAAATAGTAATTAAATAATATAATACCATGAGCGGCGATCCTGGGGGGTCCTGGAGTCTACCTTATTGTGGACCCTCCCAATTTTTTTCAATTTTTTTATTTAATTTTTTATTATTTTGATATGAGCATAATTGTTAACCATGGCATAAAAGTGAATGTTTATAGAGTAATACATTGTGAGTAAGTGTAGTTATAGTGACAGCTGTTGAAAAAAATATTCTTCGCTTATTTAACCCATTAATGCATGCTGTCCTTTTTTAAAGACAACAATTTAAACAAAATTTAAAAATAGTTGTCTTGATTATATTTGCTATTTTTGAAGTTAATCCAATCCTTTATAAACTGAAATTTTTTTCTGTTTGATTCCAAATTGATAGAGTGTTTTGATATTTTGATTTTTCAACGCGATAACAAAAGTTTATGTGTTTTTGTAAGGGCTCGTGAGAAAAAATTAGTTATTATTTTATTTAATGTTTACCCTTCATAATATTTAATATTATTTTATTGGAATTTATTCTTCTATCTTATTTTAAAATGAATTTCATTTTGAATCTAATATTATTTAAAAAAACTGTGTTTAATTGAGTGTCTTTTTTTAAAGACATTATTTAGTAATACTGATGGTAAAATACATAATTTTCGAATTCGCTCTTCACATGGACCCCCCTCAATTTTTCAAATACAATAATTTCTCAACTCCTATCTTTATACAAGCATACTCGTCAACCATAACATGAAACAGAATTTTATTTATTAATATATTTTTTATAGGCGTAGTTATAGTGATGGCTGTCTGAAGAAAATTATTCTTTGCTTACTCAAATACTCTTCCACATACTATTCTTTTTATATATATGGCTTTAAATTAATGAATTAAATTCAGGATGCTTTTCAAAAAATAACGGTTTCATTTTTGCAAGCAGACAGATTTACATTTTTATAAAAAAACATTCAATACAATACAATACAATACAACGACGAGTATTATTAACGTGGCGTAAACCCGGACGGGCTTCAAGACCACTTGGTTATGGAAAAGTTGATAATAATATTAATGATAGATGAATAAATGGAAAGTATAGGAAAAGTAAGGTATTGAAATTTAACAATGAAATCATATATATATATATATATATATATATATTTTTTTATTTTTTTTTTGTCTTTATTAATCACGGTTTGACAGACGCAGGCCATGTTACATGTTGCATAAGATAATAGTAGATAATTATAGGATACTGATGCTAATGATAATGGTTTTTAAAAAAAATACTACAAGACAAAGGATATGGTGAATAGGTAATAATTAAGTAGATAAATAAGTAATAAGAATCAGAGATGATAATATAAATATAAATGTAAACTATAGAATGTGAGATTTAAGAAGACGAGGGAGGAATGTTTTACTTTCAAGCGTAGTATATATAGGGATATTAAAATTGTGTTTACGGGGTCTTAAGTTATGAGTAGATTTTTTAAGGGGGGGTAAGAAATTGTGAAGAACGTGGTCAGAGTTATTAGATATTTTAAAGAATAATTTGGTGTCTAAAGTGGTAAATCTAGAAGTGATAGATGGGTAGAAAGAGGGAAGGTAGTTAAGTCTTATGAGTTTATTAATTAGGGACTGGAGTTGCTTAATGTGTGGCTGATTAGCAAAACCAGACCAAGAAGGAGCTGCATACTTAAGGTGAGAAATGATGAGGGACTCAGTGATGTCAAAGAGTTTGGCACCAAAGAGTCCATGGGAACGGATTGTTTTGATGGCATGAAAAGTTTGAAAGCATTTATTGATAATGTGATCTATGTGTGGTGAAATGTTAAGGGTGTCAGTGAATGTGATACCTAAGATAGTGAGTTTGTTAGTGCGTTGAATGGAAGGGTGTAAAGCTGGTGGTGTGATGCGTTTATAACTATTATGGACTATGAGTTCAAATGATTTTTTGAGGTTGAGTGAGAGATTACTGAGCTTGGCCCACTTAGAGAGGGATTCAAGCTCTGATTGGATGGTGTGGGTGTTAGATGATGGAATAATGAGATAGGTGTCGTCAGCGAATTTTAAAATATAATTAGAAGGGTGATAGGGTTGAAGTGAAGAGGCGTTGATTATAAAGGTAGATGGACCAAGAACTGAGCCTTGGACCACGCTAGAGTTGATGGGAAGGATACTAGAAAGTTGATTTAAATAAATGGTGGAATGTGATCGGTTGGAAAGGAATGAAATGAGAAGGTTATATATGTTGTCATCAAGAGGAAGAAGTGCAAGATTGGAGGCGAGGGTATGGTGATCAAGAGTGTCAAAGGCTTTAGTAAAGTCAAGAGCAATAAGGTGAACATGACTATTAGTTTTGAGAAGTGAAGTGATGGTAGACGTGATAGCAATTATGGCAGAAGTGGGAGAACCTGATGGGCGAAAGGCGAATTGATCATTAATAATAGGTATTACTGATGGGTGATTGAAGCAAGGGTATATATATTGAGAAACTATGATTTTTTCGAGAAGGCGTGATAATATTGGAGTGACTGAAATGGGGCGAAAGTCTTGAGGCGATATTGGATGTTTAGTTTTGGGGATGGGATGAATAATGCTGGATTTCCACTGAAGAGGAAAATAAGAAGTGTTAATGCAATTGTTGAAGATGATGGAAAGTGGAGTACTGATTATGGGTGCAATTAGTTGGAGATACCATTGTGGCAAGCCATCGGAGCCGGTACCAGTTGGGCATTTTATGGTGAGAAGATTAAATATGGTGATAGGGTTAACATGGTCTTGAGTATACAGTGCTGTTGATTTAAATGGAGGATGGACATAGGATGGGATTGTAGACGTGGAAGCAAAGTAATTGTTGAGGGAATCCGAATTCAAGGTAGAAGATCGATTTGACGATAGAGATGGAGCTCCCTTGCCTCTGAGTAGGTTTACTGTTTTCCACATGGCTTTGCTACCACGCCTACAATTCTTCAATGTGGAGTGATTGGTGTTGATGATTATGTTTTTGATACGAATGGTGATGGATGCGGCTAGTTGATGATGACCCTTGCGCATGTGGTGATTTTTCATGCGAAGAAGAGATTTGATGAAAGGGCTGATGAATGGTGGGTCAGATGACCTAGTGGTGATGGACTTAGTAGGGTAGTTATTATCAAGAATAGTAGTAAGGGTATTATAAAAGAAATCGATGGAGTCAGGTAAGTTGTCTAAGTTGATTGTTAAGTCTGTGGCTGAAAAGGAGTCGAGGCAAGTTTTATGTTGGGATGGATGACGTCGACGAAATGTATGGGTTTGACGGGTGATGGGTTTATTAGATGTATTTTTGTTTATTAAGGGATGAATGGACACACCAAGGTGTTTGGTGGTGGTGTGAGAGATGTATGTTTGTGAGATGTAGAGGTTGTTGTTAATGTTGGATCCATACACACGGTCAAGGTTGTGTCCTAGGTGAGTGGGGCCGTAGAAGATAGTTTGGAGGCCAGTGTGTAGAATTTTTTGGTGTGACAGTTGGTTGAAGTCACCACCAATGATGAACCTAGAGTCATTGTCCAACATGGAATTGGACAACTCATCAATGTAGTCCATCAAGGTGGACTCTAGGTAAGTATGTTTTGGAGGGTGATAGATGCCGCATATGTGGTGGGGGATGTTGTTGAATATGCACTTGAGGCATAGTACCTCAAGTGCATTGTCATTATTCGGAGGTGATGGGGTTATAATATGAGTGGGGATGTCTTGTTTGATGTAGATCATGACCCCTCCCCCTCGCCTGGCGATGCGGTCGTGCCTAAAGCACACATAGCCCTTGATTGCCACAAGTGCATCGCTGTGGTGGGGCTTGAGCCATGTCTCGGTGATGATGATGATGTCTGGATGAAGATGAAAAACATCACAGCGAAGGTGTTCAATGGCATGAGGTTTGACGATGCTGGTGATGTTGAGGATGTAGATGGAAGGAGGATGATACACATTTTTGGTCCTAGGTGGGTTTTTAAATGTAGTTAAGGGAATATTGATGAGGTTGCTGGTATTGGATCTGTTAAGGTTACAGCTGAAGGGTTCAGCTTGTTGACGACTAGAGATTATTGTTGAAATAGGTCGAGGATGATCAGGATTCCAAATGTTATTCTTAAAGAGAATTTTCCTAGTGGATCTAACGATGTGAGTTGATGAAGGGGAGAATTGCAAATTGTAAAGCTGATTAGAGGAATATTTAAGCATAGAAGTATATTTAGGTAATAATTAAATAGTTATTAGAACTTTAGAACGTTATAAAAGTTGACTTTTATTATATTGAGTTAGGTCAAAACTATGTGCTAATCACGATAGCGATATGATTATTAGAATATAAAACGGAGAAAGTTGAAAATTATAAAAAAATGCGTAAACTAAAATTATAAAACTTTCTATTGAAATAAAATTTATAAAGAACACGTATATACGCTAAAATTAGGAAAATAAACTAAACATTCAAAATGGCGTACACGTTATAAACGCAAGCCAAAAAAAATATATATATATATATATATATATATATATATATATATATATATATATATATATATATATATATATATATATATATATATATATATATATATATATATATATATATATATATATATATATATATATATATATATATATATATATATATATATATATATATATATATATATATATATATATATATATATATATATATATATATATATAAACACATATATATATTTTTATTTTATTTTTTTTTTAAGTAGACAAAATATTTTTTTTTTAAAGATTGAAACTGAAATGATAATAACAATACATTTAAGAAAAAAGTAAATATCTATATTATATTATTATTATTATTTATTACTATTATTATTATTTATTTTACAATTATTATTGACCATTTGTATAAATATAAAAAAAGAATGAAATTGGGAAGCAAGAAATTGATTAATGAAAAATGAGCAGTAAATGAAAAATGAGCAATAAATTGTGTTACTTATTTTGCATGGGAGATGTTCATAGGGGGTTCTGAGGTCCACCTTAATATCACCCTGACAAACGCAGGCCATGTTACAATGGTTCTGAGAACCATGGCTCTTATGCACCAGAGGCTGTTTGATATTAATTAATTAATTAATTAATTAATTAATTAATTAATTAATTAATTAATTAATTAATTAGTCTTTTTTTAGTAAATGTTAATTAAAATTGTTTCTAAAAAAAATTTTTTTTAATCAAAATTATATAAAAAGCACTTCTCCTTCCAGATTGTTCTTTTTCTCCTTGGAGCTCTAACCACATTTCACATACAACTCCAAAAGTTTCATGTCTTCTATTTGATATTTAATACAATACAACGACGAATATTATTAACGTGGCGTAAACCCGGACGGGCTTCAAGACCACTTGGTTATGGAAAATTTGATAATAATATTAATGATAGATGAATAAATGGAAAGTATAGGAGAAGTAAGGTATTGAAATTTAACAATGAGATCATTTATATATATATACATACATATACATAAACACATATATACATATACATAAACACATATATACATATATACACACATATATATATATATATACATATATATACATATATATTTATTTATTTTTTTTACTTTTTTTAAATAGAAAAAAAAAAAAATTTTTATGATTGAAACTTAAATGATAATAACAATAAATTTAAGAAAAAAAAAGTAAATATCTATATTATATTATTATTATTATTTATTATTATTGTTATTTATTTTATAATTATTATTGACCATTTGTATAAATATAAAAAAAGAATGAAATTGGGAAGCAAGAATTTGATTAATGAAAAATGAGCAGTAAATTTGTAAGTTATTGTGATCGGTCGAACAAGTACGTTTTCAGGGAACGGCTAAATGTCGCGGTCGAGCTCGGGGATTTGAGTCTATTGGGAAGACTATTCCAAAGAGTCGGCGCTGCAACAAAAAAGCTTCTTGCACCTGCATACTTGAGTTTGTAGCTCTGTGGAACTACATCTCTTGACCTAGCAGACCTGAGTCATATTTATTAATTAATTAGTCTCTTCTCAGTATTTTTTAATTAAAAATATTTCTAACAATTATTTACATTCATTAAAATTAATAAAATGATATAAAAAGCACTTCTTCGTCCCGATTATTCTTTTCCTTCTGGGAGCTTTAACCACATTTCTCATCAAACTCTGAAAGTTTCATGTCTTCTATTTAATATTTTCAACATGAGCTAAAAATATTTTAAATAACTAGTTAGTCTTTCATTATTATTTTTTAATTAAATTTGTTCCTAAAAATTATTTTAAATCAATTAAAGTTAATAAAATTATATAAAAAGTTTTTTTCAATGAAAATCTGTTCTTGAAGACTTTTTATTCAGAAAACTTTTTATTCAGAAGACTTTTTATCCGGAAGACTATTTATCCGGAAGACTTTTTATCCGGAAGACTTTTTATCCGGAAGACTTTTTATCCGGAAGACTTTTTATCCGTTTACCAGACTTGAAGGCTCAAAAATAGGCTTAACTCAATGATTTAAGTATAATTTTGAAAATAATGAAATTTATTATCAAAATTTAATAAAGGGTTTTAAAATATTATAATTCATTCCCTGCTCATCAAATTTAATATCCTTTGATACATTTTATAGAACTTTTGAAGAAGTTTTCAAAAATGTAGGCCAAACTGTGGATAACATAGTGTAAAACTAGTTATCGTTTTTAAAATTGTTATTTAATTTTTATATTATTAAAATTATATTCATTGAAAAGAAAATTCATTTTTCAACCTTAAAATTATAAATTAACGTTAGTCAAAACATTAATAAGTTAAAGTTATTCAGTTTTCTGCGATGACTATCATTCATAAAAATTCCCCGGTTTAAGCTAATTAGCATAGCGTCATGGTGGTTGCTAACTATAGAAGAAGTATTCTTTATTTGAATAAACTTTCTTCAGCTCGTGTAATCATCATCTTACCATCATTGGTACAACTATCACTATTATCATCATTTCATCCTCCCCTTTCTCATCCCCATCTTCATCTTCACTCCTTGGGAAGACATCTTCATTTTTAGAGAAACAACTTTGAAGTAAGTCCAGGTAAATAAGTGAGTGAGTGTTCGCAAAATAAATTAGAGAGATGGAAAAAAATGAGTTTATATATTAATAGAAAATGAAATTAAGAATAACAGAGAGAGAGAGTGAGTTGGGAGAGGAGAGTAGGTGTGAAGGAATGGAGAAAGCAATCATTAGAGCCCTAGGATGATGCTTACGAATTAAATGAATAAAGGATTAATTATACATTTTACTAATTAATTAATCGGTAATTTATGAAAAAATATTCTTAGTTTAGTTAATGAAATTAAGACAATCCAATCAC
This sequence comes from Piscicola geometra, assembly GCA_943735955.1. Classification (NCBI taxonomy): domain Eukaryota; kingdom Metazoa; phylum Annelida; class Clitellata; order Hirudinida; family Piscicolidae; genus Piscicola; species Piscicola geometra. Next base: position 5,367,643 of record OX030963.1, read on the forward strand.
TGAAACATTAATTTTCATTTTTTAAAATACTAATATGGTAAATAACCTAAATCAAAAAGCTTTCGACCAATTTTAACCAAAATTGAAGAAATTAATGAACTTTATCAATTTATGAACCAATTTAGAATCATTGCCTAATATAAAGATGGTATGCAGAATTATAGTCATAAAAATACGAAAAAGTAACATAATTGTGAAAAAATAAAAACATTAAAAACAAGACATAATAATGCAGACGCTGTGAGATGGAGAATAGGAAAGTAGGGAAGAGAGCATATTGATAATGATGGTATTATTTAAATTTTTTTATTCATTATTATTATTATTAGAACCATTATCGATATTTTCAGTTTTATTATCATTAATAGAAATCAATAAAAATAGCATGCAGAAGGAAAGAGATTAAAAGTTAAACATCTTTTATGTAGTTTTAAGCTGACTTTGAAAAAACAATCCAAAGCATTAAGCATTCAGAACTAACAAACGCATCAAAATTGCTAGGATACATTGGAGATTTTATTGATTATCAATCGAGCCCTTCGATCTGAGGGAACTATTCGCTACTGAATCGAGCTCAAGTCGATTACTAACAATTATTCGATATTAAATGGTCCATGAATCGAACATTTGGGTAGAACAGCAATATTATTTGTGTTTCATATCATTGTTTTTGCTGAAAAGTTTTGACAAAAAAAGACTTAATGTATGCGAGAAAACTGTCTGTAAAGAGATAAAAAAACACAACTAAAAATATGTGTAAAAAAATATGAAAATGATAAAGTGAGTTTAAAAACTTAATTAAATGAAAATGAATAATTCTTGAAATTTTAAATAATTAATATTACTACAAATAAAATAAAGAATATTTTATTTCAAATAAATAAAGAGTATTTTATTTCAAATAAATAAATAATATTTTATTTCAAATAAAATGAATATTATTTTTTTTAAAGAATATAATAATAATAAAGAAATACAGACATAACATTTCTAGTGAATTGTCTTTTATTAAGGAGATCATAAAAGGGCACGGATAAAGTACTATGAACGCCTAATCAACATTGAATTTCGCCTTCAATGAAGCCAAACAGCCCTGAAACACGATAGAAGAGGGTTGATCAAGACTTGATTGTTTTGAGTGGAGAATTTAATTCATAAATAAAATATATTTAAATAACGCCTTTAAATAAAGTAAAAAGCGCTTAAAATTCAAAAGTTGGTAGTCAGAATCTCACAAGTTAAGGTTTTCAAATATGAACCAGGATGATGAAAAAGAAGAATAATATGAATAGCAGAATATTTCATTATATAATGAGATACTTTCATAGTCTGCAATACATTCAAGTTATAAAACAAGCGAGTATCATAAAACACCAATATATTCGCACACTTTAAAATAACTGGTTCTTTGAAATGTAAGAAAATATCAATATTTTTCCCATTAAATCAAAAAAATTTGAAATTGATAAATATTAAAGTTTTTTTTCTTTTTTTTCTCTTTTTTATCATATTAAATTAGTCTTAATAATATTCGAAATTCAGATACGCGTATTATTATTGTTCGACACATAACCACTTATAGAAATTCTTCTTTTTCAATGTATTTCCGAACTAAGAACCCAAAAAATTTTTTTTTTCCACTAAATGATGGTGTCTGAAGATTATTATTGTACAAAAAAAGATATTTTACGGTATATTAGCGATGGAAACAGATACCTAGTCCGTTAATAGGATAGCCGGAAAAAATGTGGGCTCTGAACATGAATTTTGTTAACAATTAAAATTAATAAGAATAAAATTAAAATAAAAAAGTTTAAATAAAAATTAATTGATTCAATATTTTTTCAATCGTCGGATTTTTACTAGTTTAAAAGTCTAACAATTTCACTCAATAAAATGTATATCAATGAAAGATGATTTTGACGAAGTTTAGCAATAAAAAGATATTTTGTTATTTTGAGAAAAAAATTAAAAACAAATTTTTTATATTAAGTAAGCCAAAAAATATGGCTTCACAGTATATCTTGACATTTGGAATTTGAAAAAATGATTGCTTTTAAAGAATCCACATTTAACCATATTTTTATGATAATTATTCTTAAATGATTTTCTTTACGTATATGTTAGGGATGGCACAGAGTCCAAAACTTAGGGTCAAAATACGCGGCAGCATTTTAGGTTACGTACTCAGTGTTCTATATATTCTTTATGTTCGATATGCCCGTTTAAACAAGATATACTGTGAATTTTTACTTGTATTATTTAATAAATATAGAAAATTTATTAAAATAACGAAAATAAGTTTTAAACATTCAAAACAGTTTCAATTTTTGAATTAATATGGAATACATTTATTCATTTCTATTTAAACTTTTTAATATTTAAAGATATTTCAACGCTGAATAAAGAACCGGATATCTGGGTCCAAAGAATTCCCAGGGTACCCAGGCACCTGTTGCCATTCTTAGTATATATCAACTAAAATCTAAAAATAGTAAAACTGATAGAAGAGTTAGTACAAAGTATTTAACCCATCATCATCATCATGATTACCATTAACAACATCATTATCATCCTCATCATA
>OX030963.1:5372726-5382726 GCA_943735955.1 Piscicola geometra
ATTCATTTTTGATATATTTTTTGAATCTGATCATAACTGATCATAACTTCTGTAGTGTCTGAATAGCTATTTGGAACCATAATTCTATTTAATGTAGGAAACGAATTTTCTCATTTTATAAATCTATTGACTATAGAATGTAGTTAATCTTTGTAATTTACTTTTTGAAAGCTAGTGCGTCTTATACATGGAGTTTTACGGTATAGCAAGTTTGAGACCTTTAAGACACATTACCAGGTACTCATGCTTTTTAAATAAACAAAAAAGAAGTAGAAAAACAAACATTTAAAAAAATGTGAGATGAGAAAAAGTTTGGTAGTGGGGACAGAACACCCCCTGCTATGGGTCTAAGAAGACAAATGTTCAAATGAAAATTTGCGTGGGTGAGCGCGTGAATGATTAAATAGAAGGAAAACTTAAATCCACGCTTGATTGTTTTCATTCCAGCCAATTTATTTGAACCCTGTCTCTTTCGGTGCCTCTGAAAAAGCCATTCAACAACAACAGCAACAACAACAACAGCAACAACAAAATCATCAGCTAGTACGACAACAAGAGCAATCTCTAAGACTACAACAATCACAAAAACTTAAGCAGCAACAAAAAAATCAACAACAACAACCCCTCTTAGACACACATGAACGAAAATTCAAAGATCATCTGGACAGCTTGAAGCATCACTTACAACAACAACCTCAGCAACTGAAACAACAACAACAACAACAAAACCCTATTCAGCAACAATTACAACAAAAACAACAAAAATCAAACATCCCAGATCTTCTAAACAACCTAAGTCTTAGCAACAACAACAACAACAACAACAGTAACAAAAACAACATCAAACAAGACTCAGCCATCGATATCAACACAAATTTAAACAACGTAAACTTATTCAATAAGGATGAAGGTGCTTTTAGGGATGGTAATGATACTGATGCTAATGTTGATGATAATGATAATGTTGAGGATGAGGATGATGATGATGAGGATGGTAAGGATGATAATGATACAAGCAAATACAAATCAATTTGTCTATTCGAAAATTCTAGGAATTTTAACGAGAGATATGATGATGAACGCAACACCATTGAAAACGAATTCACTACTAGTACAACTACTACTACTAATACTACTACTACTACAACTACTCCTACTAGTACAACTACTACTACTAATACTAATACTACTACTAGTACAACTACTATTACTAATACTACTACTATTACAACTACTCCTACTAGTACAACTACTGCATTATATAATAACAACAATATTAATATCTTGACTCATGATAATTGTAGAAGAACATTAGTCGCTTCCTCACAACCAAAACTGTTAATTCAACCACCAACGCAAGCTTCACCACAACTACCACCATTACAACCGCTATCACAACCACCACCACAACTATCACCATCACAACTACCACAACCACTACCACACCTACCACCATTACAACCGCTATCACAACCACCACCCCAACTACCCCCAAGAAATCACAACCACACTTCTCGACAAGTAACACGGGCAACAGTCTTAGCACCCTCTCCAACATCGGAACCACAAAAACATCCTAAATCAATGAACTACAACATCTACAATAACAACAACTCCAACAACTCTGATAACAACTACACTAACAATCATGTGAACAACAGCAACATCTACAAAAACTACAACAACTCTATCAACAACAACAAAAACAACAACAACAAAGACAACAACAACATCAAAAGAGACAGAAGTCTGAAAAGGGTGAGATTTGCGGATGAAAAAGGGAAACTAGATTACAATGATGTCAGCCATACCAGCAACAACAACAAAAAAAACAACATCAACAAAAATATTATTTGTGACGACAACAACACCAAAATGAATGAAAACAAAAATGATATGAATAGGAATTTAATAGATGAGTATGATGGGTATATTAAACCAAGCTGTTCGCCAATCTACAACAACACCATGACCGACAGAACCAAAGACAACAGCAACAACACTATCACAACCACAAACAACAACTACAAAACTGACAACAACGTCAAAAAGAACAACAACTTCGAATACAACAACAATTCTCATAACCACACTAATACCAGCTCCTACACTCACAACAACCTAGGTGTTTATATCACCAGCAACCAAGATAAAAAAAATAGTAATATAAATAAAAAATATATAAATAATAATAATAATAATGATACTAATTATGATGATGATGATACTTGTACTTATATGTATCATGAAAACCCATACACGGAAATCACAGATGAATTTAATGGTGACTACAACAACAAAAACATCAACATCAACAAAAACAACAATTTCAAAAATACAAATGTAAACAGTGACGTCACGATGAGTCATAAACAAAATGGAGGAGACGAGTTCAAACTGTGTATTTTAGACGTGAACGATTTTGATGAAAAAGTATTCAATGATATTTTGTTCAACAAAAACCACCTCAACAGCAACAACAGCAGTAATAATAACAATCATAACAACAACAACAACAACATTTCAAACAACGATGTGAACAGATTCGCAACAAACAACGTCACAGCTGGAGCAGTATCTGGCAAAAAAAATAATATTTATGATGTTACCAACTACACCCAGAGCAACATCAACAACAACAACAACAAAAACAACCACACTAATAGCTACATCACAGCAAGGAGTTACAACAACAACATCCTCAACAACAACAACAACAATATTCTCAACGACAAAAACAACAAAAATGTTTTCATAGATACCAAAACAGAAGAGAGTCTTCAGAAAATAACGGAAGTTTCAACCGAAGTGCTACTGCGCAGTAGAGACAAAACTCTTTCCGTAGCCGTTGATTTGGCGGCCATTTTTAAGCGGAAGAAGGTCGAAGACGTGCCGGAAGTTGGGGTGAGGTTGAGGCGGATGAGTCACGAGGTGCAGATGATGACGTCGGTGGCTGGAAGGGTGCTCAAAAAGAGTGTGCAGGTGAGGGGGGAGATGGAAGGATAGGTGTTTTGCATGTGCGTGTGTGGATTGCTTTGATGGCTGTGTGAATGAACTGGATGGGTGAGATGGAAAGAAAGAACAAGTGAAGGGAAAAGCTGTTTGAATGAATACATACATTACATACGGCAAAGTTGAGGGGATGGTGAAAGAGAGGTTGGAAGGTTGTAATTACCACGGCTACTAATGCCCCACCCCTTACATCCCCTTCTTCATATTTTCATCCCTCCACCACCCTCCCTTCTTCCCTCCACCACCCTCCCTCCTTTCCTCTACCACCCTCTCTTCATCCAATCACTACCCTGCATCTCTTCTTTTCTCCTTCCACTACTCTCACTTTATTCTTTCACCACCTTCTTTTTTCTCACCACCACCACCTCACCTTCCACCACTCTCTTCCGATCTTTCCAATACCCTATTTCCTTTTCTTCCTCTCGCCACCACCCTCATTTATTTTCTCTCTCACCTTCTTCCCCCATCTCCTTTTCTCCACCACCACCACCACCACCACCACCGACACCTCCAACACCACCACCACCACCACCACCATCGCCACCACCACCTCCAACACCACCACCACCACCACCACCACCACCACCTCCACCACCACCACCACCACCACCACCACCACCACCACCACCTCCACCACCACCTCCACCTCCACCACCTCCACCACTACGATGATGAAGGCTTGGCACACGGACCTGATTGGCTCAATTTTGGAAACCTCTGAAGACCTCTGCCTCCTCCACAAGAGACTACACCACGTGACGTCTGGAGTTGATCACGTGATGAAACTAATCAACAACAACAACAACAACAACTGTTCAGTGACGTACGCAGGCGTTTGTGAAGACTTTGATGACGTCATGGCACAAGTGAACGTCATAAACACCTTTGTTGACATAGTTATCAACAAGGCTCCACTCTTGAGCCAGCTACCTAGCAGCCAATCACTGCCTTCCTCCAATCAGGGGAGCCCTTCACTTCTTCATCAGCCCACCAATCAGCACTCTCTCAGTAGTTTCAGTGGCCAGGTTTCTAGACCGAGCCAACAACATCAACAACAACAACAACAACAACAACCTCAACAACATCGCCAAGGCCCGTTGCAACAACTACAACAAATACGACAACACCCGGTACAACACCTCCCAGCTTTCTGCCACAGCACCCCATCTTCTCCCTCAACATCACGCCACCACAGCCGGTCTATGCATCGTAAGCCGCCTATCTCTTCAAAACACCATTTCAACAACAGCAACAACAGCTACAACAACAACAACTACAACACGATCTTGGAAAGGGCAGCAAGCAGGGATGCACTTGACAACAACACTCTGCCATCTTTTGGTTACCACAACAACACTATAGCACACTTCAGTTACAACAACAACAACAACTCTCACAGAGACAGAAGCAGAAGTAACAGTGTCACTCAAATCACCAACAACATCTTTGATAAAAACCTCAACAACAACATCTTTAATAAGAATTTCAACAACAACAACAACTACATCAAACAAACAAGATCTTCATCAATTCAAAATAGACCCCTCCCACCACCACCGGTACCATCATCATCACCATCACCTCCACCACTGCCACCATCACCCCCTCAATACCTACTAAACTCATTTTACTAACATCATCACACAAACACGCATGCACACACACATACACACAAAAACACACACAAACACACATACATACAAAAACACACACACACAAACACACACACACACATACACACACACACATACACACAAAAACACACAAACACAAACATACGCACACACGCACTTAAACACACACTGACGACGTTTAAACAAGAGGCGATACCTTCAATCCTTATTTCTCCTTTTCAAGAAAAGCTCCAGCAGAGAATTAAGCAGGTGGTGCAATGGGCGGTGTGGCCTTCTAAGCGTGGTGTGGCATTTACAGCGCGAAATTTTAAAATTGTTCCACAGATTTCAACATCTATGCTTCTTATTTTTAGCGATCAAACTTTCGATCCACAATAAAACGATTGAGTCTCTGCGGAATCCTTCCTGAGATTGGTGTGAGAAAGATGATGATGGAGGTGAAAGCGATAATGGCGATGATGATGATGATAGTATAATAATCATCACCGTTGAACAAATAGATAAAGATTACAATCTAGTGTTTATTTAGACTCTTGAAAGCAAACAAGACCAGAAGAATGAGAGAAAATGAATTGAAAGTTAATGGCGTTGATAAAATATTAAATAATAAAAAAAATAATAATTGTAATAATAATTGGAAATTTTTTTTTTATGATTACAAATAATAATACTAAACCTTTTATGTAATGAACAACCTTCAGTTTGAGGTTGAGGTGAAGGGATGATTGTCCAAACAAGATAAGCTCACTAACGTTCATCGAGGTTTAAACCAATTTCAGAAGGGTTTAACCCCATGTTAATAATAATAATAATAATAATAATAATATTATAATTAATAATGTTGAAGACAAATAGTAGTAGATAATAATGATAGTAATAATGAGTTTTAATAAGAGACATTTTTTTAAATAATTAGGAAAAAAGAATCGATAAATCTTAATTAAATATTAATTGAAGAATACTTATAATAAAATAATGAATATGATAATAATAATAAAATAGTTGAAAAACCAATTAGACGAATAAAAGTTTAATAGAGTGAATGAATGATCAAAAGTAAGTGGTTGCTGAACCAATAATGATTGCTCATAATTGACGAATGTCAAACTGCGCATTTTGAAACGCCATTAATTAGCGCTTCACAAATGAATTTAGAAGATCGTCATCACTAACACCATAAGACTCATCATCTTTCTCATCATCATCATGACTCCTACTATTATCACCATGCTCACACCTACCATCATCATCGCCATCATCATCATCATCGCCATCATCATCATCATCATCATCATCATCATCATGGGTTAGAGACGGCTAGCTTCTTGAGGTGCTCCATGAAGACTTGCAGACTGACGTCATCAGTCAGAACCAGACCTCCCTGGTTGTCCTGGGGGAGGGAGGGTGGTGATGATGATGATGGTGATGATGATGGTGATGATAATGATGATGGGGGTGGTAGTATTACCGGAAGTGATGATGATGATGGTGGTGTTGTTGCAAGAGCTGATGATGATGTTGTTACAAGAGGTGGTAATGATGATGATGGCGTTGTTACATGAAGAAGGTAATGTTGTTGTAGGAGGTGGTGATGATGATGATAGCGTGGCAAAAAGAATTGATGATGATGATGGTGTTGCAGGAAGGAGTGATGATGATGATGGTGTTGCAGGAAAGAGTGATGATGATGATGGTGTTTTTATTGCAAGAGATGGTGAAGTCTTAGTTGTGGTGGAAGTGGAGACGAGGGTGATTGATTTGGGAATAGGGTGGGTAGAAATGGGGTGATGTGTTAGAATGGGATGATGTGTTAGGATGGGGTAATGTGAGGTGTTGTAGTGGTGGAATGGTAGATGTTGTGAGGTGAGGGTTGGTAGTAGAGTTCTGGAAGCCAGGAAGGCAGTGCGATTTTCATTGGTAATAAAAGTTGTGTATTTTTGGTGGTAGAGAAAGTGGTGTACTTGTGGTGGTGGAGAATATGAAGGTCATGATGGATGGAGAAGTAAAACATGAACAAAAGTAGTTGTAGTTGTAGGGAAAGGAATTGAGAGATTGTAGTGTGTGGTTGGTGAGTAGAAAAGGTTACCGTTTGTGTAGTATTTACTGGTTGTGGTGTGGCTGTGGGTTGGTGTTGGAACTTTTTTTTGGGAAGAATGAGTTAGTGGATTAAGTTTTGGTAGATGCGATGGTATGATGGTTAGTTGTGATGCCGCAGTGGATATAGAGGTATGAGAGAAGAGGAGTTATGGTAATGATCCTGTGGACTTGAAATCACAAGCGTAGATAAAGAAAAAAAACAATTGTAAAATTTTGAAGCAAAGAATCAAAAGAGTTAAAAGTGATTTTATTAAAGTTTAAAAATTGAATTTTTTAGCTTTTTTGTTAGTTTTTTGATGAATAAAAATTCTTTCACCAAGATGAAAAAATCGAAATAAAAAACAATAAGATGATTGAAAAAATAGGGAAGTAATTAAAAATGATTTTTCCCGGGAAGAAAAAAAGCAAGGTATCCACAGTGCAACGAACCGGGTTTGAGAATTTTGGATCATCCAGGTTATAGGACTACGAATATTAGCAAAAAAATAATAATAAAACTTTTAATCAAAGTTATATTTACGGTATAGACTAAAACTTATAGTATTGGGAACAATTCAATGGTAACTGCATTTAAATATTTATAACTAAAAGTACTTTTATTAATAGTGGGTGTGTGGTGATAGTATTATCATTATAATTATTATTATAAGTAGTAGTGGTAGTAGTAGTAGTAGTAGTAATCGTAGTAGTAGTAGTAGTAGTAGTAGTAGTAGTAGTAGTAGTTGTAGTAGTAGTAGTAGTAGTAGTAGTAGTAGTAGTAGTAGTAGTAGTAGTAGTGGTTGTGATGATGATAGTAGGGAAGACTTACTTGTCCATAGGAGTAGGCGTTATTGTGCGTCTGTGAAGGATTAACCCTGGAGAGCAGGAAACGAGCCTGTGATAATAACAAGTATAATAATAATATTTATTTGTATAACCACAATTTTTAAGAAGGTAAAAAAAAAGATAAATAAATAGCAACATTATTGTTTTTATTAGCATAAATTGGCAAAATTAAATTAATTAATAAAAACCTGAGAGCCTCCAGCATGGGTGTCAATGTAACGAGGCATTGGGAATCTGATGATGATGATGATGCAATAAACAAAGATATAAAAAAAACAACTAAACAAACACACACACAGACACACACACACACACGCACACACACACAGACACACACACACACACGCACACACACACACACACACACGCATACACACACACACACACACGCACACACACACACACACACACGCACAGACACACACACACACACACACGTACACACACACACACACCTGGTCTGTAGGATTTCTTGGGCGTCGTCGACAGGCGCTTGTAAGAGTTGTTTAAAGTTCTCGTATTCCGGTCTCTCTTGATATCCCTCCTTGCGCCACTGTGTTATCGTCTGTGTGTGTTTGTGTGTGTGTGTGTACGTGTTTGTGTGTGTGTGTGTGTGTGTGTCTGTGTGTACGTGTACGTGTGTGTATGGATGTGTGTGTACGTGTGTGTGTGTGTGTGTCTGTGTGTACGTGTACGTGTGTGTATGGATGTGTGTGTGTGTGTGAGTGGAACGGCTTAGAGGCAGTTGAAGCCGTAGTGGTGGGGTGGTGGTAATGCAGAAATTTTTTCATGGTGAAACAATTTGAATTTCGAGAACGAAATCACACCGTGAAAGTCAACCAGCAACTAACCTGAACTCGAAGATGAATATAAAAGAATAATTATTCATTGCCGTGAGACCACACGCCACCACTACCCATTCCAAAGCCACGCCACTAACACAAACATGCACCTGTCCCCCACCAGCTCCATTCAAAATTCGCTACCTCCTTTCCTACTCCCCTAACTCACCCCATCGCTCCCATTACAAACCACAAACACAATCACACACCACACCATTCCATTCCAGACCACAAATACTACCATTCCACCTCCAACACCACTACCCATTCCAACACCACAAACACCCACCCACCCCACCACCACCATTACCATTCCAAAGCACTCTACCTTGCCTCAAAACCACTACCACAACCACCACTTCCATTCCACACCACAAAACCACACACCAGCACTCCCATTCAAAATGTACCACACCACAACCACAAACATCCAAACCAAACCACATATACAAACAACCCCAACACCACACAAACAAACACACAAACGAACACACAAACAACACACCTCTCCGTGGTAGATGAGGATCTGGAAGAAGGTGTCCATCAGGAGGATCCTGTCGTGCACGAGGCTGCTCGTGTCCAGCAGCACCGGCTGTTGCATGCCATGATGTGTGGTGATGGTGTGGAGTGATGTAGTAAAGTATACATCAACTACAACAACTAAACCAACCACAACACAAACCAACAACAACACAAACCAACAACACAAACCAACCACAACAACCACAACACACAGCAATAACAACACACACCAACCACAACAACACACACCAACCACAACAACAACACACACCAACCACAACACACACCAACCACAACAACAACAACACACACCAACCACAACAACAACAACACACACCAACCACAAAACATACTAACCACAACACACACCAACCACAACACCCACCAACCACAACACCCACCAACCACAACACACATCAACCACAACAACAACACACACCAACCACAACACACACCAACCACAACAACCCCAACACACACCAACCACAACAACAACAACACACACCAACCACAACACACACCAACAACAACACACACCAACCACAACACACACCAACCACAACACACACCAACCACAACAACAACAACACACACCAACCACAACAACAACAACACACACCAACAACAACAACAACACACACCAACCACAACAACAACAACACACACCAACAACAACACACACCAACCACAACACACACCAACCACAACACACACCAACCACAACAACCACAACACACACCAACCACAACAACAACAACACACACCAACCACAACACCCACCAACCACAACACACACCAACCACAACAACAACACACACCAACCACAACACACACCAACCACAACACACACCAACCACAACAACCCCAACACACACCAACCACAACAACAACAACACACACTAACCACAACACACACCAACAACAACACACACCAACCACAACACACACCAACCACAACACACACCAACCACAACACACACCAACCACAACAACAACAACACACACCAACCACAACACACACCAACCACAACACACACCAACCACAACACACACCAACCACAACACACA
>OX030963.1:5387726-5407726 GCA_943735955.1 Piscicola geometra
ATGGAAGTGGATGATGGTGTAGTTGTAGTGTGGTTTCGAGAGAAAAAATGGAAGTGGATGATGGTGTAGTTGTAGTGTGGTTCAGAGAGAAAAAATGGAAGTGGATGATGGTGTAGTTGTAGTGTGGTTTCGAGAGAAAAAATGGAAGTGGATGATGGTGTAGTTGTAGTGTGGTTTCGAGAGAAAAAATGGAAGTGGATGATGGTGTAGTTGTAGTGTGGTTTCGAGAGAAAAAATGGAAGTGGATGATGGGTGTTCTGGAGCATGAGGTTGTGGTGTGGCTTGGTTGTATTGGAAATGAGTGAGTTGAAAATGGTGACTTGCATCATTGTTTGCTTGATGAATTGGAATTGAATTAAATTCCGTGGACGTACTCAGTGTAAACACTGTATATATTTGATGTATGAAAATCTCTAACCCAAACATCCACCCTGAAACCCATCTCGTATCACCACCTCCACCTCACAAAAACCACCCATCTCCCCCTCCCCAACCATAAAAACTACCCATTCCACCCTTCAAACCACCACCACCCATTCAACCACCACCACCCATTCAACCACCACCACCCTTCAACCACCACCACCCATTCAATCACCACCACCCATTCCAGCCTTCAACCACCACCACACACACCACAAAAACCACCTCATTCCACCTTTCCACGACCCTCCTTCCCTCCCCCCCAAACAAACCTCCGAGAAAGCGTGGTGACACGCACCCTTCGTTGACCGCTCGAGTGCTGGTAGTGACTGATGAACTGCACGTAACCCCTGCCGCCTTGGGGGATCGGCGCGTTGTGCTGTGGTGGGAGTAGGGTGGCTTGGTTATTGGTGGAGCCATACACATAGAGATATTCACATACACACGCATGCATATACCCGCATACCCACACACACTAAAACAGACACACAAACACACAAACGCACACCCACACACACACACATACACACACACTAACACACACATACACACACACACACACACATACACACACACTAACACACACACACTAACACACACATACACACACTAACACACACATACACACAGACACACACACCTGACTAGCGACTTCGAAGAAGAAGGCTAGGGTGGTGTTGGGGTAGAGACCACACATTTTCCATTGGCAAGTGCCTCCAACACCCAGTTCAGTCTCTGAGATGTTGCCCCCTGTGTGGTGTGGTTGTTGTGGTGTGGTGTAGTTGTTGTGGTGTGGTGTAGTTGTTGTGGTGTGGTGTAGTTGTTGTGGTGTGGTGTAGTTGTTGTGGTGTGGTGTAATTGTTGTGGTGGTTTAGTTGTGGTGTGGTGTAGTTGTTGTGGTGGTGTAGTTGTTGTGGTGTGGTGTAATTGTTGTGGTGGTTTAGTTGTGGTGTGGTGTAGTTGTTGTGGTGGTGTAGTTGTTGTGGTGTGGTGTAGTTGTTGTGGTGGTTTAGTTGTGGTGTGGTGTAGTTGTTGAGGTGGTGTAGTTGTTGTGGTGTGGTGTAGTTGTTGTGGTGGTTTAGTTGTGGTGTGGTGGTGCATTGGTGACAATGGGTTACAAATATTGGATTGGTGGTGGAAAGAAAATATAAGGTTGGTGGTAGATAAGTGATGGTGGTGGATGGGTGGTGGTGGTGGATGATTGTTTCATGCTGGTTTGTGGAAACAAATTATGATTAATGGATGAAAAGGTTAGTGAAGTGAGTAAGGTAAATAGAAAATAATAATTATTTTAAGTTTATGAATATAAGAGTTGTGATCTCTAAGAACCTCACGCACCTAGCTTGTTGGTCATGCTTGTACAAGGTCCAATACAGCCCTGTAACTTGAGCTCCTTGGATGTCTGTGTGTGTGTGTGTGTGTGTGTGTGTGTGTGTGTGTGTGTGTGGATGTGTGTGTGTGTGTGTGTGTGTGGATGTGTTTGTGTGTGTGTATGTGTGTGTGTGTGTGTGTGTGTGTCTGTGTGTGTGTGTGTGTCTGTGTGTATGTGAGTATGTATGTATGTATGTATGTGTGTATGTATGTATGTATGTATGTATGTATGTATGTATGTATGTATGTATGTATGTATGTATGTATGTATGTATGTATGTATGTATGTATGTATGTATGTATGTATGTATGTATGTATGTGTGTATGTGACCTTGACTTCGATGGAGCCTCCGAAGGCCATCTTGAAGTGACCTTGGGCGTCCTTGGTGAAGACCCTCTGGAAGGTCTGCTTGAAGAGCGACGTGTTGAACGAGTCGCCCATCACCATGTGACCTCTGTGTTGGAGAGGGGGGGGGGAGGAAGGGAGGGGTGTTGGGTTGTTTTGTTGTGGGGGTGATATGTGGTGTGTGCTTTGGCGTGTTTTGTATTGTTTCGGCGATAACTAAAATTTCAGTTTTGGCTTAATTTTATTTCGGCCAAATCGAAAGTATCAGTTTCGAACGGTCTCTACCTACAACTCTGCCACCCATCCCATTCCATCCCACTTCTCCCCCCCATCCAAACCCATCCACCCCAATCCACCTCCCCCTATCCAAACCCATCCACCACAATCCTACCACCACCTACCCAGTCATCGAAGGCAGAAACTTCATCTCATAGAGGCCCGTCTGGTCCAGGGCGCAAGAGTAAATGTCGACGACGTGACCACTGCTGCAAGCCCTCTTCGCCAGCGCCTCGTAGTGCTGTTGAGGGAGCGTTGGTTTCGAGTGGTTGGTTGGGGAGGATGAGTTGGGAGGGTGAGTGTGTAGAGGAGGATGGAGGGGAAAAGTGGTGGGGGATGGGGGTTTGAAGGGTGAAGGCGGTGTGTATGGTGAAGGTGGTGGTGTGTTGACGGTGGTGTGAAGGTAAGAGGATTGTGGTGTGGAGAGAGGGAAACATGTCCTGGTGGTGGTTGTGTGGGTGGAAGAGTGTGGGTAGTATGACGGTTGTGTGGGGGGAGGGAGGAATGAATGGTAATGTGGAGGGGAAGGGGTGTAATAGTAGTGTGAGGGTGGTGATGGTGGTAGTGCTGGGTGGCGTGGGGTAGAAGTTTGGTGAAAGAGGGATGTGAGTGGATGGTGATGTGGTAGTGTGGTGTGAAAAAAGTGTGAAGTGGTGAAACGATTTGAGAAAATAGTCGTGGTGATGTAGTGTGAAATGTGAGAAGATGAACTGATGGTGTTGAGGCAGATAGCAGCGCAGGTGGCAATGTCCACCGAAGAATTGAATTGGCTAAATGAAGCATAAGTGCTGTGTAGCTTCATAGAAACTATAATCAACCCCCCCCCCACCACACCTTCATAGCCTTTTTAAGATACTTGCAGTTGTCCTTCTCTATGTCGTGGTGGGATCTGTCGATTCGAAAGTCATCCATCAATCCATCCATCCATCCTTTCATCAATCAATTTCTCCATCCATCCATTCAAGTCATTCATCCATCCATCAATTCATCCAGCCGTCCATTCATCCATCTATCAATCCTTTTCTCCATCCAATCAACCATCGATCGACAATTTCTCCATACATCCATCAAACCATCATTCCACACTTTTATCTTTTTATTCCTTCTCCCCACTAAACCCCACCTCTCAAATCCCATCCCATTAAACCCACTCCACCCACCCACTTACCCCACCCCACCCAACCCAACCATACTCCACCTCCCCCCTCCCTCTCTCCACACAAACTCCACCCACCTGATGGGGTACTTGAGTTCATCGCCCAATACCTGACCAGGTCCCTGCGTGCAAGCCCCTCCCATAAAGATCATTATGCGAGCCCCTGTGTTCGGATAGGTGCTCTGCAGGGAGGGGGTGGTGGTGATGGCGAAAGTTGTGGATGGGTGGATGAGTGAGTGGATTGATGGATGGATGGATGAGTGGGTGGATTGATGGATGGATGGATGGATGGATGAGTGGATGGATGGATGGGTGGATGAGTGAGTGGATTGATGGATGGATGGATGAGATGGTGGATGGATGGATGGATGGGTGAGTGAGTGAGTGGCTCGCACACAAAAAAACTCTCTACTACAAACCAACTCCAGCATCAAACACCCCACACCTTCTCACCCACAACTAACCCTCATTAGTACTTAAACCTTCTCCTCCCCTTCACACCTGGCCCACTCCCTTCCTCCCCCCCCCTCTAACCAACCCTAACCCTAACCCCAAACCCCTCCTCTCATACACCAAAACTAACCTAACCCACCCTGCCCACACCAAAACTAACCTAACCCACCCTGCCCACACCAAAACTAACCTGACCCACCCTGCCCACACCAAAAATAACCTAACCCACCCTGCCCACACCAAAACTAACCTAACCCACCCTGCCCATACCAAAACTAACCTAACCCCACCCTGCCCATACCAAACCCCTCCTCTCATACACCAAAGCTAACCTAACCCACCCTGCCCACACCAAACCCACCCTCACCCACCTCGAGGAGGGCGATAGCGATAGAGGCGGCCACTCCAGTACTCCTGAGGGGCCTCTTGCCTTGCGCCACTGGCCACGGGTCCCTCTGCAGTTCGCCCAGAAGGTCTGTCAGCGCCATGTCGCACTTCTGCAGTGGCTGCAGGAAGCTGTGGTGGTGGTAGGTTGTGGTGTGGTTATAGAAGTATTATTATGCTTGCTGGTGGGGTGTGGTGGTGTTGTGAAGTGGTGGTTGTGGTGTGGTGTTGTGTGGTTGTGGTGGTGTGGTTGTGGTGGTGGGGTGTGGTTGTGGTGGTGTGGTTTGGTTGTGATGGTTTGGTTTGGTTGTGAGGTGTTGTGGTTTGATTGTTTGATAAAAAAATAATTTATTGTGGTCTTTTGGTTGTGATGAAGTGTCATGGTTTGAATGTGTAGTGGAGAAGTGGCTTATAACGCGAAAGAGCTTCGACACCACTTTAAATCAACAATTTTAATCCCTCTGAAACAACTAGGTCACTAGGTCATCTATCCATCAATCCATTTATTCATCCATCCATCCATAGTAGTGAGTAGGAATCGAACCCACGATCTACGGGTAAATGAACCCCGAGTCGTTACCCACTCGGCCACCCACCGGGAGTAGGGTAGTTGGGGGTGCTGGGGGGCTTGGTTGGGGAGGCCAGCAGGGTTGGCGGGTCTCGCAGGTGCTGCCATGCCCCCTCCACGCCCTATGCCCAGCATCTCCTGGGGGTGGTGGAGCGGTGTAGTGGTGGAGTGGTGTGATTGTGGAGTTGCTACGTTTATAGAATTGCTATTATTAATAATAGTTCAAGAATTATTATTATTATTAAAAACTATAGAATTATTCAGGTATTTTTTTAAACAGGTATAGAATTATCATCAAGACCCTAACCCTATACCACCAACCCACAATCCCATTCCCAACCTTTTACCCACAATCCCATCCCAACCTCTTACCCACAATCCCATTCCCAACCTTTTACCCACAATCCCATCCCAACCTCTTACCCACAATCCCATTCCCAACCTTTTACCCACAATCCCACCCCAACCTCTTTCCCACAATTCCATCTGAACCCACCGCTCTACCCAAATCCCCAACCCATCCTAAACCCACCATCCAATCCCAAATTCGCACCTGCAACTGCTTAGCCGTCATATCCTTGGTTCCCTTGAAGACGTAACTCTTCAGGTATCCTTCACATCCCAACTCGTGGATTTGCACCATCCGCCCGTACGTGATCAATCCAACCAGCGCTGTCGGTGGCAGCAGACTGAGCGACATTTGGAGTGATTCCTGTGGAGTCGAGGGATTGGTGGGAGGAGTTGAGGGCTTGGTGGGAGGAGTTGAGGGATTGGTGGGAGGAGCTGAAGGATTGGTGGGAGGAGTTGAGGGATTGGTGGGTGGAGTTGAAGGATTGGTGGGAGGAGTTGAGGGGTTGGTGGATAGAGTTGAGGGATTGGTGGGAGGAGTTGAGGGATTGGTGGGAGGAGTTGAGGGATTGGTGGGAGGAGTTGAAGGAGTGGTGGGAGGAGTTGAAGGATTGGTGGGAAGAGTTGAGGGATTGGTGGAAGGAGTTGAAGGAGTGGTGGGAGGAGTTGAGGGATTGGTGGGAAGAGTTGAGGGCTTGGTGGGGAGAGTTGAAGGCTTGGTGGGAGGAGTTGAGGAGTTGGTGGAAGGAGTTGAGGGATTGGTGGGAGAAGTTGAGGGATTGGTGGGAGGAGTTGAGGGATTGGTGGGAGGAGTTGAGGGATTGATGGGAGGAGTTGAGGGATTGGTGTGAAGAGTTGAGGGATTAGTGGGTGGAGTTGAGGGAGTGGTGGGAGGAGTTGAGGGATTGGTGGGAGGAGTTGAGGGCTTGGTGGGTGGAGTTGAAGGACTGGTAGGAGGAGTTGAGGGAGTGGTGGGAGGAGTTGAGGGATTGATGGGAGGAGTTGAGGGATTGGTGTGAGGAGTTGAGGGATTAGTGGGTGGAGTTGAGGGAGTGGTGGGAAGAGTTGAAGGATTGGTGGGAGGAGTTGAGGGATTAGTGGGTGGAGTTGAAGGATTGGTGGGAGGAGTTGAGGGATTAGTGGGTGGAGTTGAAGGACTGGTAGGAGGAGTTGAGGGGTTGATGGGAGGAGTTGAGGGATTAGTGGGTGGAGTTGAGGGAGTGGTGGGAGGAGTTGAGGGATTGGTGGGTGGAGTTGAAGGATTGGTGGGTGGAGTTGAAGGATTGGTGGGAGGAGTTGAGGGATTGGTGGGAAGAGTTGAGGGATTGGTGGGTGGAGTCGAGGGATTGGTGGGAGGAGTTGAGGGATTGATGGGAGGAGTTGAGGGGTTGGTGGGTAGAGTTGAAGGATTGGTGGGAGGAGTTGAGGGATTGGTGGGAGGAGTTGAGGGATTGATGGGAGGAGTTGAGGGGTTGGTGGGTAGAGTTGAAGGATTGGTGGGTGGAGTTGAAGGATTGGTGGGAGAAGTTGAGGGATTGGTGGGAGGAGTTGAGGGATTGGTGGGTGGAGTCGAGGGATTGGTGGGAGGAGTTGAGGGATTGATGGGAGGAGTTGAGGGATTGGTGGGTGGAGTTGAGGGATTAGTGGGAGGAGTCGAGGGGTTGATGGGAGGAGTTGAGGGATTAGTGGGTGGAGTTGAGGGAGTGGTGGGAGGAGTTGAGGGATTGGTGGGAGGAGTTGAGGGATTGGTGGAAGGAGTTGAAGGCTTGATGGGAGGAGTTGAGGAGTTGGTGGAAGGAGTTGAGGGATTGGTGGGAAAAGTTGAGGGATTGGTGGGAGGAGTTGAGGGCTTGGTGGGTGGAGTTGAAGGACTGGTAGGAGGAGTTGAGGGAGTGGTGGGAGGAGTTGAGGGATTGATGGGAGGAGTTGAGGGATTGGTGTGAGGAGTTGAAGGATTAGTGGGTGGAGTTGAGGGAGTGGTGGGAAGAGTTGAGGGATTGGTGGGAGGAGTTGAAGGATTGGTGGGAGGAGTTGAGGGGTTGGTGGGTAGAGTTGAAGGATTGGTGGGAGGAGTTGAGGGATTGGTGGGAGGAGTTGAGGGATTGATGGGAGGAGTTGAGGGGTTGGTGGGTAGAGTTGAAGGATTGGTGGGTGGAGTTGAAGGATTGGTGGGAGAAGTTGAGGGATTGGTGGGAGGAGTTGAGGGATTGGTGGGTGGAGTCGAGGGATTGGTGGGAGGAGTTGAGGGATTGATGGGAGGAGTTGAGGGATTGGTGGGTGGAGTTGAGGGATTAGTGGGAGGAGTCGAGGGGTTGATGGGAGGAGTTGAGGGATTAGTGGGTGGAGTTGAGGGAGTGGTGGGAGGAGTTGAGGGATTGGTGGGAGGAGTTGAGGGATTGGTGGAAGGAGTTGAGGAATTGGTGGGAGGAGTTGAGGGATTGGTGGGAGGAGTTGAGGAGTTGGTGGAAGGAGTTGAGGGATTGGTGGGAGAAGTTGAGGGATTGGTGGGAGGAGTTGAGGGATTGGTGGGAGGAGTTGAGGGATTGATGGGAGGAGTTGAGGGATTGGTGTGAAGAGTTGAGGGATTAGTGGGTGGAGTTGAGGGAGTGGTGGGAGGAGTTGAGGGATTGGTGGGAGGAGTTGAGGGCTTGGTGGGTGGAGTTGAAGGACTGGTAGGAGGAGTTGAGGGAGTGGTGGGAGGAGTTGAGGGATTGATGGGAGGAGTTGAGGGATTGGTGTGAGGAGTTGAGGGATTAGTGGGTGGAGTTGAGGGAGTGGTGGGAAGAGTTGAAGGATTGGTGGGAGGAGTTGAGGGATTAGTGGGTGGAGTTGAAGGATTGGTGGGAGGAGTTGAGGGATTAGTGGGTGGAGTTGAAGGACTGGTAGGAGGAGTTGAGGGGTTGATGGGAGGAGTTGAGGGATTAGTGGGTGGAGTTGAGGGAGTGGTGGGAGGAGTTGAGGGATTGGTGGGTGGAGTTGAAGGATTGGTGGGTGGAGTTGAAGGATTGGTGGGAGGAGTTGAGGGATTGGTGGGAAGAGTTGAGGGATTGGTGGGTGGAGTCGAGGGATTGGTGGGAGGAGTTGAGGGATTGATGGGAGGAGTTGAGGGGTTGGTGGGTAGAGTTGAAGGATTGGTGGGAGGAGTTGAGGGATTGGTGGGAGGAGTTGAGGGATTGATGGGAGGAGTTGAGGGGTTGGTGGGTAGAGTTGAAGGATTGGTGGGTGGAGTTGAAGGATTGGTGGGAGAAGTTGAGGGATTGGTGGGAGGAGTTGAGGGATTGGTGGGTGGAGTCGAGGGATTGGTGGGAGGAGTTGAGGGATTGATGGGAGGAGTTGAGGGATTGGTGGGTGGAGTTGAGGGATTAGTGGGAGGAGTCGAGGGGTTGATGGGAGGAGTTGAGGGATTAGTGGGTGGAGTTGAGGGAGTGGTGGGAGGAGTTGAGGGATTGGTGGGAGGAGTTGAGGGATTGGTGGAAGGAGTTGAGGAATTGGTGGGAGGAGTTGAGGGATTGGTGGGAGGAGTTGAGGGATTGGTGGGAGGAGTTGAGGGCTTGGTGGGAAGAGTTGAAGGCTTGATGGGAGGAGTTGAGGAGTTGGTGGAAGGAGTTGAGGGATTGGTGGGAAAAGTTGAGGGATTGGTGGGAGGAGTTGAGGGCTTGGTGGGTGGAGTTGAAGGACTGGTAGGAGGAGTTGAGGGAGTGGTGGGAGGAGTTGAGGGATTGATGGGAGGAGTTGAGGGATTGGTGTGAGGAGTTGAAGGATTAGTGGGTGGAGTTGAGGGAGTGGTGGGAAGAGTTGAGGGATTGGTGGGAGGAGTTGAAGGATTGGTGGGTGGAGTTGAAGGATTGGTGGGAGGAGTTGAAGGATTGGTGGAAGGAGTTGAGGGATTGGTGGGTGGAGTTGAGGGGTTGGTGGGTGGAGTTGAGGGATTGGTGGGTAGAGTTGAAGGATTGGTGGGTGGAGTTGAAGGATTGGTGGGAGGAGTTGAGGGATTGGTGGGAGGAGTTGAGGGATTGGTGGGTTGAGTTGAGGGATTGGTGGGAGGAGTTGAGGGATTGGTGGGAGGAGTTGAGGGATTGGTGGGTTGAGTTGAGGGATTAGTGGGAGGAGTTAAGGGATTAGTGGGAGGAGTTGAGGGATTGGTGGGAGGAGTTGAGGGATTGGTGGGAGGAGTTGAGGGATTGGTGGGAGGAGTTGAGGGATTAGTGGGAGGAGTTGAGGGATTGGTGGGAGAAGTTGAGGGATTGGTGGGAGGAGTTGAGGGATTGGTGGGAGGAGTTGAGGGATTGGTGGGTTGAGTTGAGGGATTAGTGGGAGGAGTTAAGGGATTAGTGGGAGGAGTTGAGGGATTGGTGGGAGGAGTTGAGGGATTGGTGGGAGGAGTTGAGGGATTGGTGGGAGGAGTTGAGGGATTAGTGGGAGGAGTTGAGGGATTGGTGGGAGAAGTTGAGGGATTGGTGGGTGGAGTTGAGGGGTTGGTGGGAGGAGTTGCGGGATTTGTGGGTTGATGAGATAGGAAGGAAAGAAGAGTGGTTTGGAGGGATAGGAAGGAGAAGGATAGTTTAGTAGGTTGGAGAAATAGAAAGGAGAGAGGTGGTTTAGACAAAATAGGAGATTATTTAGTGGGTGTGACTGATGTTTATTGGACTTCTTTAAGAGCAATAGGTTTGTGTTGGTGGAAAAGGATCTCAAGGAGAATATGAGAAATAAAAGAATAAAAAAATGGTATAAGTGGAAAATAGATGCCAGTTTGGAAATAGTTAACAGTTTTGCAGAATACTGAATGTTGATGGTTGCATATGTAGATAATACATGAATGGATGGATAGATGATGAAGATAGATGGATGGATAAAGGGATAGATGACCTTGACAGCTTGCAGGTCATCCTCTTCCATGCAAGTGTCGAGCACGATCAAGAAGATTGGAGGATGACAAGTTGCCCTCTGTGTGTGTGTGTGTGTGTGTGTGTGTGTGTGTGTGTGTGTGTGTGTGTGTGTGTGTGTGTGTGTGTGCATACAACCACACTAAAAAACATAATATACAATCACCAAACCACAATACAAAGACATACAACACCACGCCACAAAACAAAGACGTACAGTGATGGTGTACTCGAGGGTGGAGAACTGTGGAATGAGTTCAGCGGGCTGGTGTTGCTCTGTGATCGCCATGTATTGAGGAGGGAACTGAATCGTGGTGGTGGTGTGATGGAGTGGAGTGGTGGTTAGATGGTGGATGGATGGTGGAGTGGGTAGTTGTTAGGTGGTGAAGTGGTGGATGGATGGTGGAGTGGGTAGTTGTTAGGTGGTGGAGTGGTGGATGGATGGTGGAATGATGGATGGGTTGTGCATGGTGGAGTGGTGGATGGATGGTGAAATAGTGTGTATATTGTGGATGAGTGGTGGTTAAATGATGAAATTTTGGATGGGCAGGAAAGTGGTAGTTGAATTGTGGAGTTGTGATAGGATGGTGGGTGGATAGTGGATAGTTGGCTGGATAGAAGAGTGGTGAATAGTGGTGGCTGGGTGATGGATGAGTGGTGATTAGATGGTGCCGCACTCACAGAGTTTCTCTGGAAACAGAAGTTGCAGGACCACACCTTGCTCCTGTAGTCCACCTGACTGAAGGGGAAGAGCAGTGGATCATTGTAGCCTTTTTAAGTTTAAGACTTTTTGAAAATATGTTTCCTCTAATGAGAGAATGTGTTATATAAAGTAGTTTGTACATTCTTTAATTTTATAAGTAGTGCACTTCTTTATTTTCAAGTGACACACTAGTATTTTATACAATTAATTAACGAAATACTCATTAATAAATTATATTAACTACAAATGGCTCTTCTAACCAGAACGGGTTGAGAACAGCCTTGCACGAGGGTCTGGTGCAGAGAACAGGGTCGTAGCTTATGGGCGGCAGATCTGGGCGTTCCTTGAGGGGTGTGTAGAGACATCCCAAAGGAACCACCATCCGTGTCGCCTCCAAGCGAGAAGATGGCCACACATTCCAGCTCAGCCTCACTCCATCCCTGTCCTCGTTCTGCTGAATGAACTCCTGGTACGTCGTCATGTCGTCGTCTGCGCTTGATTCATGTTGTGTAGAGTATTTTATTTTAGTACTTACAATTTATGTTGTTTCTGGGGTTTTACTAAATATGCGAAAGATGCATTGGAATCTAGATTCAGGAATAAACTTTTAATTATTTTTAAGTGAATAACTTTATCTAATAAATATCCCAAGAATTAACCTTTTTGAAGTTTAAGACTTACAAAACGAATTTAAATAAATTTAAACTTTAGACGGACGAAATGAAAATATTAATGAAGGCTTTCAGCCAATCAGCTCGCTGCCACGTTAAAAAACAATGTCATCCTGGCTAAAAATGAAAAAGATAATCATTAAAACGTGAATATGAAATCGTAAGAGAAATCCATAAAAATATGATTAAACAAAATTAATCAATATTCGTTAAATATATTTTCACTAACTTTTCAATAAATTTTAAGATACAGCTTGTATGTATTATAAACATGGCTAATAGATGGATATGTCAGGATGGCCGAGCGGTCTAAGGCGCCAGACTCAAGAGTAATCTTGCCTAGCATCTAGGTTGAGTATTCTGGTCCATGAATGTGGGCGTGGGTTCAAATCCCACTTCTGACAATCTTTTTTTTTCTCGCACATAGAATACAATACAACAGCCAGTATTATAATAATAACGACGAGCATTATTATAGTGGCATATAACCCGAACTAACTTCCAGATCACTTAAGCTGAATATGTTCATTTGCGCTCCAGGGTTACTAGAGCATTGGTTGCACTTGAACTTTTCATTATTGGTCAAGTCGAGAGTCGTTACCGACTCGGCTACCCGTTCACCATTCATATTATTGACGTTGTTCAAACCCGGACGAGTTTGAAAACTATTTGGTTAGGAACAATTTATAATTACTAATACACATTTTAAATAAATTAAACAATGAATCAAATAAATAAATAATAATATTAAAGAAAAAATAACTACTTCCATCTCCACCAGGGCAACAACTCCCATAAGGGGCGGCGATCTGCAGCGAATCTTGGGTGGATCCTACCCATCATAGACAGCGATCCTAGGGGGTGTCAGGTGTCTGGACCATTGAGATGAACCCCTTCACAATCAAAAAGTGGAAAGTTCTGGACTCAAGACCTCCCCAGGATCAACGCTTATCACCATCATTCACCACAAATTAAAACAGCCCTAGCATGCAGCACTCTCACAAAGGCTTCTTCTTTGCTTTTGGCTCATACCTACCTCTTAGCCTCGTTGCTCTCTTCGTCGTAGTCCAAATCACATGAAAATATATTTTCTGCAATTTTTAAATAAATATTTTTAAAATGAATAGCTTGTTTCAGATGATTAACTGCATCCCTATCACAGCCATGGGGAAAGACTTCTTGTCAAGTGTATTGTATGCTTCGTCGGTTTAAATATTGTTTTTTTCAATAAACCGTAATGATTAATAAAAACGGAACTAGCACTGAATCCAGAAAAAACAAGCCTGTAAATGTAAAATAACTTATTTTCAAAAACTGATGAAAAAAGTATTTCTCTTACCTAGACCAATAGGACTTCGTTGTATTTTTTCGGCGAAAAAATTCTGACAAGCTCAAGGATTTTTGCACTTTCTGACAGTAATCACCTACTAAAATGAATTTTAGATGAAAAAGTTTTTGTTATAAATATAGAATAACAAAACCTTCACTGTTATTTATTCCAGGTGACCCTCTTAGGTATTGATAAGGTGGTCATACGTCATAAAAAGTACTCCTGATGACAATCTTTTGAGTGGCTGACAGTTGTGTCTTCTATTTTAAGTGACGCAAAAAACTTATAAAGAATGATGGATAGATCGATGTATTTTTAAAGATTTGAATGATGAGTTTGGGGGTGAATGAGTTGCAGAATGATGGATAGAGGTATTTAATAAGAAAAAGGAAAATGAATGGCTGTGTTATGAACTCTTCATCCATCCTAAGCCACCGTTATATAATGGAAAAGTTCCAAAAATTGTTCAGTGTACATTAGATACTATATGAATGAAAAAGACAAATTTTGTATAACTAAAATAAGTATGCCTTTTTTCAAAACCTTTATAGGAAAATAATCAATATAACCAAAATTCATGAGTGCTGTTCAAAAGTTCAACCACAAACACAAAATAGTTTGCCTAATTAAAAAAGTTAAGAAAATTTTTATACATTTGAAAAAAATTAAAATGGGCATATTAATTGGTTTATATGGTTTATAAATATAAATATAGTAAACATTTTTCAGTATTGTTGAAAAAGTTAATCTTCAACTTTATCTACTGGTCAAGTTTTTAAACAATGCAAATAAATGTTTGCTATATTTATATTTGAACTTTATTAAACATTGGTATGCCAAATTTAATTTTACAAACGTTTTTTCACAAGTTCTATGCTTGTTATGCAGAATAGATTTTGTTTATAGGAGAACATTTTTTTACAATTTGATATTGTTTTTGCAATAAAAAATTATTTTATAAACTTATTTTTGAAGTCATATACAAACACAACTACTCGTGTAACCAAAAGGCACAAGAAACAAACTTGAGAAGATGAATGACTTCTCATGTAAGTGCCTACGTCGACGTGCTAATGGCACCGAGATGTGGCGGAAAAGAAGACATTATTCTAAATCACATAAATTCAAAAATGTAAAAAGTTTCAGGCATCTCAGCTTCTCCCTAAATTATGGTTAATGTTCTGAGACTTTAAACTGTGGTTTGATTAACTCGTGAGATTTTTCCATCCCAGATTGCATTTGGTATCGACTCTCATCAAGTGATGTCTTCAAAATTTAAAGTTTAAATATTTGACTCTAAACTATAAAAATGTTTCACTAAATTCTATGTGTTACATCGGAATCACAAATGAAGAAAAACTAAATTATTCTTCAAATGGCTTTTAAACATGCAGGATCCAAATAACTTATTGAAAATGGGTTTTCACAAAGTGACTTTTTTTTCTAAATGGAGAAATATGAAATTTCATTACAAAATCAATCAATTCAAACCAAATCATTTTCTACAATTCGAAAAATCATAATATAAATATATTTAACTTAATTTAAATAATAATAATAATACAATTAATAATTAAAACTGTACTCGGTTAATTTTTATTACATTAACTGTACTAATTTGCGCTTAATTTAAAAGATTCCTGAAATTATTTCAATTCAATATGAAATGTTCAATGAATTGGTAAGATATGTAAAGAGCTTCCAAGATTTATAATGGTCTTGCGGTAATGGGGTAATTAAAATGGATGGTGGGCGTCCTTATAGAGGGTTATAAAGAAGGCATCTTTTGTTACATCTTTATGTCTTCGATGGCCTTTATTCGTGGTCCTAAGATGAAATACATCGTGTCTTATGGTAAGGCAGTAGCTCGTATTTATCTTTAAAAGTAAAATAATATATTCTTTCTGAGTCTTCGGACTCTCGAATATTAATGCTTTAATGTCTGAATAGTTGGATTCTAAAAAAATTTAAATGATAAAAAAATCTTGAAAAAAATAATTTAAACAAATAATGCTTTGAAGTATGCAAACTAGCAGTTTTTATTATTTAAAATTACTATTTCGTCACAGCTTCGCTATCTCTTGCCAGCTGTAAAAACTCTTGATCTTCTTATCACCGTAGATAAAAATGGAATATTCTGGTGAAAGAGCTGTGAAATACACGTCCCGAAAAGTAAGAATAATTAGTTTTGGAAAAAAACTCGCGTTTAAAAAAATTAAATTAGATAAAATTATTTTTATAACAAAGACTTTCGATAAATGAAAGTAGTTTGTACTAGTTTTTACATAGTGTTGTTTTTTATTCAGATTTATTTATTTTCCTCACAGTATTTAATATTTTAAAGCGCAAAAGCCGTTTTTTTAAAGTTATTTACAGATAAAAAAATTTATTACGTTTTTATATTTTTTTATAAAACGTCTAGTGTATTTTTAAAAACTTATGGTGTTTTTGTTTTAAATATTTATAAAATAAATATCTTCTAACAGAAATTTACAACCTTCTAATGAACATTTATACTATTTTTTTGACGTTATTTAGTGTTTTTGAGATGTGTCAATGGCAGCTTCATGGCGTCTTGATAAATGTGAACTGCTTTAGTGCTGTTTTC
The DNA here is from genome assembly GCA_943735955.1 of Piscicola geometra. Lineage (NCBI taxonomy): Eukaryota > Metazoa > Annelida > Clitellata > Hirudinida > Piscicolidae > Piscicola > Piscicola geometra. The sequence continues at coordinate 5,403,248 of OX030963.1, forward strand.
TTTTTGGTTACTTCAAAAGACTTTAAATTTGAACAAAGAAGTTAATTAATTTATGAATTTTTAAATTTGTTACATTTTACTTCGCACTCATAAAATACTATCAGTTTCAATCTTCAACTAAAAACCAATGCTGTTATTTCTTTTGCTTCCTATGTTTTATTTTTTTGTTTTATATCATGGGAGCTAATGAAATAAGATAAAAATGAAATAGAGGAAAATAAAACAAGAGACAATACAATAAAAATAATACGGGAGAAAAACGCAATTTAAAAAAATAAGAAATGATACAATATCTTAAAATAAAAGACAAGAAAATAGGGGAAAATAAATACTAATGAATTAATAAAAAATATAATAAATATAATGAAATGTAAAAAGGTACAAAACCAACATAGACAAATAAAATACCCTACAAGGAAAAACCATACTTTAAAGAAAATAAAGAATAAAATCAAACATAAAGAATAAAATCAAACATAAAGAATAAAATCAAACATAAAGAATAAAATCAAACATAAAGAATAAAATCAAACATAAAGAATAAAATCAAAAGAGCGAATAAAAGAATAAAGTAAACCAAAATAATATATAGTATTTTATTAAAACAAAATGCATTGTTATTATATAATTCTATTCAAGCTACAAGATACATTCGGATGGACTTCTTAGATTCGGATTCAGAAGCTTTTAAAGTAGTTTACAGTCCATCTTTTCTGAGCGTCTGTGATCCTTTCAATTCATTATTTACAAATGCAGAAGCTAAGTATTAGTGCAGAAGACAAGTACAAATGCAGAAGACAAGTACAAATGCAGAAGATAAGTGGTTGTGGTTAACCCTATGCACGGGGTTACAGTAGTTGTTGCAATACTTCTTCGGTTGAGTGTTGTTGCTGAAAATATTTTGGTGTTTATTTGAGTGTTGTTATGCATTGTTGATACCATCGTTGAGTGTGTTGTATTGTGTTACACGTGTGAAATCATTTTCATTTCGTTTTGACTTACAGTGCTGCTCATATTATGATAATTTTCACTTTTTGTGTGCTATTGCTTACTTTTACAGCCATTTAATTTTTCTTGAAAACTTACCAAAGATTTTTTCAGTATTCATTCCGTTACTGTAGCATTATAGTTGTGGCTGAAAAACTGAAGTTTGTTAGTATAACGTCACTAAAAATGAAGTGGTAGATGTGGTCGCAAAAGGAAGACGACGCCTCACTTCACAGAGCTTTTTCCTAACAGCAGATGCACCCAGTTTTACAACTTGATCTTCTAGTTCTTGTTTCAGCTTCCTGGGGAAAAGACGCATTTGTTTCAGACACGATCCATTCAAGCATCTGTTCTTTTGAGACCATTTACGAATCTTAATGTATAACTTTTGTCTGAAAAGTCCTCAAACAATAAATATGTTTAATAACACAGCTATAATTTTACAGTAACGGAAGGTAAATAATTTGTTTGCATATTATAAGTTTTTTTTAGCAAAATGTAAGGCAGTGAAATCAAATAATAGCACACAAAAAAAGTGTAAATTTATAATAATATGAGCAGCACTGTATTTTCTGTTTGAGTCTGAACATTTAAAGACCATTCAGCAAGTATGAATTGAACAAACGAATTACAAGTCGTAAAGAGTTTGAACTCACTTAAACATACGCTCTTCTAGGAAACAGATTAAATCTTGAATTTGATGAAAGAGTGCTATAGAAATTTATTTTATTGATTCATTGATTGATGGTTGTTGAATAAGTGGATGAATGGATGGATGAGTGAATAGATGGGTAGTTAATCGATGGGTGAGTGAATGGATAAATAGAAAATAGAAAAAATTGATAGATGGGAGAATGAATAGAGATGCTCGATTTGTTAAAATAAACTTTCAGATGAATGGATGGATGAGAAGATCAATAAATAAAATGTAAAAAAATGTCTAGATGGATAAGTTGTGTTGAGGCTTAAAATGCACAGATGGACGATGAAAAATTGGTTTCCGAGATAATAAAGTGAAAATGACTAGCACTTAGTCGCCTCCTTAACTCTTTCATTTTGAACTTTTCAACTCAACGGTAAGACAGGGTCAGTGAAGAGGGTAGCAAGTAATGGATGGTCAACCGTGGTTTACATTGAAGTCGTCGCACAATGTAGTCACACACATTTAAATCATTGACTTTTATTTTGCCAAACGTTAAACAATTAAAATTGATTTTTATTGAATCAAAAAATATTTACAAAAAAAAACACACATCAATTTATCCCTCAAATATGCAGTTTTAATGTTTATTTTTGTATCTAATAAAACAGTTTGTAAACATTTTGAATTAATGAAAATAATTTCAATCCACTGCAATGTGCGACGACTTTAATACACCCCGTTGGCCGTAACCTCGCGTTCCATAAAATGTGTCTTTTACCGCCTTGAAATGTTTTCTTTTGCGTGTATAGTAGGGAGATGCAAAAAATAAAGTTTTGAATTAATCATGGAAAAGCATTCAAAAATATCCGAATGTATGACAGAACTACCCAGACAGAAACAAGTCAGGATTTTAACTAAATTAATAAGGAATGAATTGTTTTGAAACTATTTAACAATAAATTAAAATAACTTGAAATTTGTTTAAGTAGTAATAATCATGCTCATTATTATTTTATTTTATTATTTTTTTCATTGAACACGACACTGGTTTAAATGCTGACTTGTTGTGTTCAATAATATTATTATTATCCAAAAAACTTGAATTTTATTCACTTCTTTTTTTATATATTGGAACATTTCTGAAGAGGATCCAAACTTAAATTCAAAATAAACTTCTTTGAGATACTGTTTTGCATACCCCTAGTGTACGCCATCTCTAGATCAGTGACATATCGATCCAACCTGTTTCCTGTCAGTTAATAAAAGTTGGTAGGAAGGGGTATGGTATGAAAGGTTGTTAGAGAAGATTGGTAGAGAGAAGTGGAAAGGGTGATAGAGGATCAAAAAAATGAGTGAGGCCATTTGGAGCAGAATTAGTTCATCTCTTATCAGCTAAAACATTTTAGTTCTTGAAATTTGTGAGTGACGCCTATGTTGCTTGCCTTGATGCATTATAAATAGACATAATATCATGAGAGTTTGAATCGCAGATTCACGTTATAAATTCAATAAATCAATTAAATTATGATTTAATTGCCTGCTAAAGCATTGAAGGTTTTTTCCATTTTTTTAGACTAAATTATGAAGAATGCTCGTTTAGTTTGTGAAACAAACATTTGGTTTCAAAGAGTTCTAGAGAAGCTCTGCACGTTTTGCGAAAAAAAGAGTTGGAATATTTTTAAAACTTAATTCATAAATTCTGAGAATTAATTGTAAAAACGGAAAATGAAGCCTTTCAAGAAGTTTTTGAACTTTTTTACATTTAAAGTTCTTCATGAAACTCTTTCTGACGTTTCAAAATATAAATCCCCATCTTTGTTCTTAAAATAATTTTTCTTACAAGAGTTTCACATTATTTTTTCAAAACTCCATTTAACGTCATCTTTTAAATTTTAAAGAATTTTAAATAATTAACAAGCATTAACTCTATAAAACGCATTTAATTTCTACATTTTCTTTTTTGTACTGTTTTTGATGCTATTTTCATTCGACGTCTTTAATTTTCTTTAGCACGCAGCATTTCCTTTTACTGGGTCTTAATCCTCCTTCTATGGCGTTGTTCACATAATTGACAGTTACGTCATGTTCTGTGAATTAGGGTTTGAATCGATTTTTGGATGGGTCTTCGTATCATCGCAATATGATGACGAAGTCTTGATTTTCAAAGCCCATTTAAGAATACAAACAAACGCACACAAAAAAACAAATCTTCCAAAATCTGACGCAAATAACACACATAGCGCACATACACACACCATGATCTACCACACACATAATGGCAAAGAAGGAACTTCCCCCCCACCCTTGTAAAATTAACTTTCTTTTTTTAAATACAAGTTTTTGGCCTTTGAAAAATTTATTTCCAGTAAAACACCATAAAATCTATTAAATACAACTCATGGTCAAAAATTGAATTTATTTTTCGATGCTTTTAAATAATAATAAACCAGTGCTGATTTCTTTTCTAAAATGATAAATATCGTCGAAACTGAAAACAATTAATCTGCATTCATGAAGAATATGTCGTTTAACAACGAAAAACACTACTAACCAAATAAAGTCAGAATTTAAACAGAAAAATTAAACATCCAGTTTACAACACCACGACATTGTCCAGGACAAATACACAGAAGTAATCCTGGTTCATCGAATGTTGAAGACTATTTTCAAAAAACTAAATTCCTTCTTTATATGGATTTTTTTGCCAGTTTTTTGGCTTTTCCTAGAAAACTTTGTGTGGACACCTATGACACATACTCACACACACACAAAAGCAAACATACACACAGACACACACACACACACAAAAGCAAACACACACTCACACACACACATAATCATAAAAGTAA
>OX030963.1:5410226-5425226 GCA_943735955.1 Piscicola geometra
GTCCATAAGCGGATAGTTCTTTAGAAACAAAATTAAATGGCACATATGATTGGAACATTAAAACAAATGCTAAGACAAATAAAAAACAGCACATTAAAAAAATGATTTGAAAAATAGCTATGATTTTCAAAATAAAATTACAAAGAATAAATGATAATTAAATTTAATCGAAAATTAAATTACAAATGTAATACAAGATTTGTTTAGTTTTGGATTATTATGAAAAACAGATGAATTCTAGTTCATTGTTAAGCACTAGATGAGCCAATAATTGGACGAAACAAAAGAATGAAAGGTCAGTTAACGGGTTAATGAGTTACTTAGTTTCTTTAACGTTTGATTGTGAACTTTGTTATAATAAATGGTTGTTAAAAGTAATAACTTTTAAATACAAGATAGTAAAAAGCAATTAAAAAATTAAATTGTTTGTTGCATACAATTTTTTAATTAAATAATTTGATTAGTTTTTTTTAAATAATAGTGCAATAAGTGATTTATTAAATCACAGTAGGACAAAACAAAATAAAAAATAGCTTGAAATTAAATTAATTCAAAATAAAAAGATTATTTTGAACAACTTGAATCAAAAAGATTGGAGAACACAAAGCTAAAAGAAAATGCATCTGTATCGTCTTTTGTTTCACGACCCTTTCTACATTTTTGAAGCTGTATAGAAGTTTTTTTCTTTAATGAATTGTTAGATCAATTAAAAATAATATTATAATTAATAACAAGCCTTCAAAATATATTTAAATATTTCTTGAAAAATACCGCTTCATGCCTAAAAATACTTTTGAAATTCTAAACTTATAGAAGCTAAGAATACATGCTTGAGAAAGAATTCTGTATATTAGAACGTGTTTTGTCCAAAATATTCAACAATGGCGAAATTCTAAATCTTTGAAGATTAATATTTAAAATAAAAGTCAATAAATTTAATTTAAAATTTGTTTTTTTAAATATAAGAAAACAATGATTATAATAAATTTGAAACAATTTTTGTAAACGTGAAAGCATCAATTATTTTTTGAGAAAACTAGGTTGAAAAAGGAAGATCAAAGTCGTAAAAACATAAAAGGTAGTAGTAGTAGTAGTAGTAGTAGTAGTAGTAGTAGTAGTAGTAGTAGTAGTAGTAGTAGTAGTAGTAGTAGTAGTAGTAGTAGTAGTAGTAGTAGTAGTAGTAGTAGTAGTAGTAGTAGTAGTAGTAGTAGTAGTAGTAGTAGTAGTAGTAGTAGTAGTAGTAGTAGTAGTAGTAGTAGTAGTAGTAGTAGTAGTAGTAGTAGTAGTAGTAGTAGTAGTAGTAGTAGTAGTAGTAGTAGTAGTAGTAGTAGTAGTAGTAGTAGTAGTAGTAGTAGTAGTAGTTGTAGTAGTAGTAGTAGTAGTAGTAGTAGTAGTAGTAGTAGTAGTAGTAGTAGTAGTAGTAGTAGTAGTAGTAGTAGTAGTAGTAGTAGTAGTAGTAGTAGTAGTAGTAGTAGTAGAAGTAGTAGTAGTAGTAGTAGTAGTAGTAGTAGTAGTAGTAGTAGTAGTAGCGCTTTCTATAGGGCTAAGAAAAGAGATGGCTGACTCGAGGATTCTTTTAAAGGATTACGCGAATAAGTACTAACTTAATAATGCATTTGCATTCAAATGACTTTCTATATTTGAACATGAGTTAATGAATAGATATTAAGAAAGACTATTCAGACATTTATCCTATCATTCATTCATCCAGTTACTCTTCAGTTTATTCGTCCGTAAATCTTCTTTCATCAATAAATTCATCCAGATTTTTTATGCGATTATAACTTATCTTTTTGTGCACAAATTCATTTCTATTCATGAGTAGATATTTATCTGTTTAATATGCATTCACTTTACATCTATCCATGCTCGTTCATGATCTATTTATGGACTAAGTTACTCTCCCAATATTGTTTACTCACTCACTCACTCACTCAGTCACTCACTCACTCACTGACTCACTGACTCACTGACTCACTGACTCACTCACTGACTGACTGACTCACTCACTCACTCACTCATTCACTCCCTCACTCACTCACTCACACAACCGCTAGCTCATTCGAATATTCAATCAGAATTTTCTTTTGAATTAACCTTCAAGCCATTTACTTCCCATCAATGCATTTATTCCTCAATTTATTCATTTATCCATGAATTCTTTCACTCATTTATTCATAAACCATCAATCTATTAAATTAAATGAATTTAAATAGCGCTTAAATTATTCAAAAGCGCTAATAAATTAATTTGTTAAATGAAAACCCAATGAAAATATGTAGGGGGAGGTTGCACAAGATAGAACGATTTTTACACGTAGCCTCACAGCTCAATTGCGTAACCATTAAGTAAATACAAATGTATTCAGTCCTTATATTGATTCTTTGTCTTACTATATCAACTTTAAAATATATATAAAAGAAAAATGAATATGAGTTTATTAACCTCAAACATGAACTCTCAAAAATTCCATTTTGAGCAACTAGGTTCCCAAGATGGAATGCCTAGTTGTCTAAAATAAAAACATATTGTATTGTAAGTTAAACGTTTTACTTATCATCAGACTATCTTAATTATCCAAAGAAATATATTTTTCCGCTCACTTAATACTTATAATTCCAAAAAAATCTTCATTTTTTCTGGAATACGTAGTCTTTCAGTTCTTCCTCATAGCCTCTTTAAATGTTTTTTAAAAAAGCTCTAAAAATATTTTTATAAATTTTATTTTTGAAGTAAACTCTGCAGATCAATGTTGCTTTTGAATAACATAAGTTAAACTCGCTTTACCCAGATAAATTTCTTTATTTCGCAATTCACTTATAGTTTCAACCTTTTTCCATGCAAACCTCTAGTCTACAGTTTATAGAGACTAATGAGTCGAAAGTTTACATCTATTCAATTTTAAGATATAGCTATAAATAGAACATACTTGTTTCAAAACTAATGAATGCTTACAGTTTTTTAATTAATAGAAAAGAATTTTTTTTAGTTTGTATTAGTTTTCAATAGCCTATTTAGAATATACTTCATATAGTTTATTACACTGAACATATTCTATATAGAGATGGACGAATGCCAGAGAGAGATTTATCAATGTCTACAATCTCTTCCTAATTTTCATCTTAGGCAACTATTTATGTTCCATCTTAGGTAACCATGACCATGCTACACATCCATACTTACAACAGGTCAATCGCTCAATTATTAATTATACTACTTGCAAATAATGAAACTGTGGTGCATCATCTAATTAATAATAATAAAATGAAAATTATATTTCTTCGGATGTTGAGGAAAAAACAGAAAAACGTTATCTTCCAACTTTCTAACTATTCTTCTAGAAATCAGATTTTGAATTAATATAATTGAACGAGACAACTAACAAAAATTAAACCAACACAGAAATGTGCTTAGAAAACGGATGCATCAATAAAAAAAGATGTATAAAATTTTTTATATCGCATAGCTGTAAATAAGCTCGTTCCATCTTAGGAACCGGTTTTATCTTGAACAACCTCCTCTTAACTATTTATAAAAGTTATTTAGTATATATTCAATATATTTCTATATATAAATGTTTAGTCTCACTACATTATCATCATCATTATTTTAACACGTGCCTTATAAGTTATAAGTTATAATTTGGTCCACTGCTACGCGGTTTTATTGTGTTGTTCCCTGTTAGAGACGAACTGGTGCCCTAGGCTGGCAACGAGGAGATATTTTGAATTACAGTCTGTTGGAGGAGAGCGAAAATCAAGACTCAGTCAAACAAGCTGTTCTCCATTTGGGGTATGTGAAACAGTTAGAATATGGACTAGTGTTGTATTAGATAACTCTTTCTGAGGCCACTTGACACTGGTGAGAAAGGTGAGACCAGAGGTGCAGAACAGGACGTTGCCGAGACTGGCATTGTTGTTGCTGTGGTGTGTTTCTGCCAAGCAAACAGTTTCTAACCAAAGATCCATGCGAACATTAATTTATCTTCTTCACCCATACATTTATGATACAAAGTATCGGATAGAAATGACTTATATCCGACAATGGTGTCTTTGATCGTGCAACTCACTTAGGATTCCACGCTAATGAACATGTCTAAACCTTCAAACAGGGCTCTTGAAGCAAATTCTTGGCGAATTATTATTATTTATATTAGTTTTATATTACTTTTCATTAATTTATTATTTTTTAATATTTCTTTATTAATTTATAATTTTTATATATATTTTTGATAATATTTTAAATTATAATTTTCATTAATGTTTTTATTTTTATTACTATTATTAATATTATTATAAAACCTATTTTCGCATAAAAACATCGATCATTTATACAACTTATATTTTTATATATGTGAATAATATAATGTTAAAATAATTTCAATATTATATAATGTAATAAAGACGATATTCAAGCTCCTTCATGCATACTTCCATTTAAGTATCAAGAGGGAATGATGATGATGGTTCTGATGAGGATCATGATTGTGGTTGTGGTGGTAGTGATAATGATGAGGGTGATAATAATGATGATGATGATTATTAAGACGATGGTAATGATGATGATGATGTGATGATGATGATGATGTGATGATGATGATGATGTGATGATGATGATGAGAACGATGATGATGCTAATGGTGCTGATGAAAGAATGTTGTCACGGAGACGGCTTGTTTGTTATGCAAATAATTATGGTCGCCTGCTCGCCTTCTTGTGAACTGCTTTTCCTGGCATTAATATATTGAATATATTGAGATTATTAATTAAAAGATAATAAAATGGGTTAGTATAAATGCTTACAACAACAACGAATGAATTTTTTAATAGATAAAACTTATTTTTAAATGGAAAATAATATTTTTAAAAACTAGTCACAAATGTTTGACGTATAATCATATAATATAATAATCATAATAAAATATATAAAACTAAAATAAATATTAAATACAACAATACACAGACACTTTCATGAACAGTCATCTCAAGCAAACAAACTCGTCGGAAACTCATGTGTGACCTTTCAACCAATCTGCATCCATTTGTAGCATCCGCCCACATTAACCCTTTTCTACACACTCATAAATTCCTAAACTCTATTTCCACACTCCTACACATCTCTTATCACACAATTTTTTTCAATTATTTTACTATTCACTTTCCAGTTTCTCCCATCTTTATTTCACACCCGCTTTCCTTTTCATCTTATACAAAATAATATTTATCCTACCTCAAAAACACCACCGTTAAATTTACTTTCTCAACCCTTCTTCTCATCCCTTCTTTCTTTCCACTCCCAATCAATTACAACGAAAACGATGGAAATGCTAAGCATGCTGAAACACTCGCTCACTCCGGACTACCAAAATCCAATTCTGAAGAGCTTCCAGCTGGGAAAGCAAGTTGGCTCGTATGGGCCTGAAATGGCCTGGAAGATTTACCAAGCCACCCGTATTGATGATGGAAAGGTAGGCTGTAGGGTGTGATTGTAAAGGGGATGGTGTGTAGTGGTGGTTAATGTTGTTAGTGTGGGGAGTTAGTGTTGTGTAATGCTGAGGAGTATATTTAAAGAAATGATAGAAAAATGGGTAGACATGAATAAATGGTCATGGTGGTGGTGGAAGAGGTGAGCGTGGAGTGAAAGGATTGTGAAGAAGGTGTCGAAGGTTGGAGTAGTAAAATGTTTTCATTGAGATTGGATGAGTTTGATTCGGATGATAGAGAGGCAAAGGTAATTAATGTGAAGGGACATTATAAGGGATTGAAAAAAAGATAAACAGAAGATAAAAATGAATAATTAAATAGAAAATTTGAGATTCATAAATGAAATTAGAAAAGAGTTTGGAAAAATTGAAATATTTTGTTTATTTTAATTTGAAAAACAAACAAGCTTTTCAAAATACTTGTACAAGTTTTAATATAATTTGTAAATTCTGATGCGGTCATGTTTTTAAATTGGATGCTTGAACACCGAAAAAGCTTTTTCTTGAATATATTCTTATTTATGACTTCCAGCACAAACGTCAAGTTTTTTTTCAAAATCGTAAATTTATTTTCTAACCTTCTATAAATTTTAAAACACTATCGTTATACATACGACAATATATTCTTGGTCCATTCTAAAGTGTATATTTCGCCATGCATTCCACTATCCCACAGTCCACTCTCAATCTTTCCATCCATTAATCCTCCTTTCCAACATCATGTCACATTTAATTTTTTTTCTGTTCCTTTCTTACAAACTCACTCTTTCACTATTTTAAACAAACAAATTACTCCCCCACTGCTTCATCATTGCTCCACCACCAAACCATCAAACCACTCCACTTCCACCTTTTTCTCAGTCATGTTCATCATGCCGGGATCATCAAAAAACATTTACAATTGCTACTTCCTCACAATTAGCATTCCATTGCTACCCTTCCACTCTACTCCCATCAACTTCAATATCTTTGAATTTAGAAACTACCTATTAAAGGTCGGACCAGGTACCCGATCCACCCGGGTACCCGCGGGAACGAGAATAAAAATTAATTTCGGGATGGGAAAAGTCGGGAACCGGAAATAGGTAGTACATATTTTAATATTATTATTATTAGTAGTAGTAGTATTAGTAATAGTATTAGTAGTAGTAGTAGTAGTAGTAGTAGTAGTAGTAGTAGTAGTAATAGTATTAGTAGTAGTAGTAGTATTAGTAGTAATAGTAGTAGTAGTAGTAGTAGTAGTAGTAGTAGTAGAAGTAGTAGTAGTAGAAGTAATAGTAGTAGTATTAGTAATTACTTATGAGGCACATGAATTAACAAATCTATTTTCTTTCGACATTTGTAACCAAAAACCTTTAATCTATATGACCATTTTCCTCGTCATCATCATCAGCATTAGCATGATCATCATCATCATCACCTTCATCATCATCATTATCGTTCTTATTTTTCATTAGATTTATTTCTTTTCGTCTTTTTTTTTACAAATTTTCTTTTCCCAATAAACTTCCTCATTCCTCTGAATAAAACATTTTTTAAAACTATTTCTCAAGACCATTCGAACCATCTCCACATCAGTTTCTGATTCGACCACTTCCATGCAAGAACCCATCTAATCCATTCCTTCCCACTTAATCCAAAACCTTTTTGAAACGTCTGCTCTATTTTCTATCTATGCTAAACCCACTTAATTTGCTGTCAGTCTTTCTTTGTTTTCTCGTCTTCGACTGCCAATGATTATTTTATAGGCACAATAAGTAGCCATAAATCTGATAATATTTATTATTCATTTTTTAATATTTGCATATGAGATTGGCGTATCTATTAATGTCTCCTTGTTTGTGCGTATGCCCGGGTGTCTCTTTTAATATACCTCTCTGTCAGTTCGCATGTATGTTTAGAGATCAATGTAATTGCACTGAACTCCATGAATAAAAAGCACGTTTCAAGCCTTTTCCATCTTCCTCTGTAAACAGATTCACAGAAGTTTTTGTGTGTTGGTGTATACACAATCAAAACCACAATACAACGAAGGATTTTATCAGCCCGAATGAGTTTCAAAACCATTCTTGTAAAAAAAGATGTGTGGCATGCGTTCGGAAAACAGTTAATTAACTCCTTCAAAGTTGTTTTTCAGACACTTGAACTCCTTTCTAGATCCTTTGGAGCACAAGAATTCTCCGAGCTTTTTTAAATCGCCATTATATTTTTGCGAAAAAAACAAGCATATTTGCTCAAAGCAAAACTTTGAGAAGAAGCAACTGTATCTAACAGACTGCCTGAAAAGAAATTGAATTTCCACTTTTGCTTGCACCATTTAGTCGCTTTGATGATCTATCTAATAGGCAAATCGTGTGAAGTCGTTCATAAATATTTTGTTATTTTTGTTATTTTTGTTGTTTATCATGAATATCTGTTAATATATTTCCAGTTGCTGCATGGAATCCACAATTCAAGGCTCTTTATAAACTGCATGAAAAACATTTTTTTAAAGTTTTTCGGACATGATTTTTTTAAATGGCTGGAATCACTTTAAATTATAAGCAAAAAAACTAAAGTGTAACGATGGTATTGATTAATTAAAATCCGAAAAGTAAAAATAATACAATATCAAATTGCTTAGTTCTATGTCGCTGAAATAGATCCGAAAAGTCGGAATTATCATGCAAACACAATAAAGCAAAGCGGACGCAAACTAATTGTGATGCTTCAGGCTAGGAAAGTCTTCTTACATAATGTCAAAGATGTTATATTTAATAAGAAGATGGCTGGTTTAAAAAAAAAGTTCAAATTTCAAAAGTTTGTTTTTATTTTAAAAAATGAATTGGCTACGTCAAAAATGCAAGGTAAACGTCTGAGAAATTTGAGTCATGAACTGGCTCAGTGGCATCTATACGAAAAGTAAAGAAAAAATGTATTTTTTTGGTTTTTACAGTCCATGCTTGATTAGTGTTTTAGATCATAATGCAAGTTCGGCGTTTGAAATACAAAAAGCCACATTAATAGAATAAGGCATCAAAAATTAAAAATAGAAAATTCAATCAAATACTTCATACATCAATTTTTCTGTTGCAGAAAATTTTTTTTTAAAAGTTTTAAAATTATATCAAATCATGAGCTGATGTAACTTCGAGGAGTGATTCTTAAACTTTTCAAAGGCAGGAACCACCAGGCACTTTTTTATTTTTTTAAAACTACTATTTTCAAAAAAAATAAATTCATTATACCTTTAAAAAGTAATGTAGCCATAATCATAATTAATGAGAAGCTAAGCTCGTTTGTAATTGCTTACAAACAAATCACTGCGTGGCTTGATGTCAGTAGGGGGTGGAAAATTTGTGGCAAACCGAAACACAAGGGCGCCTACCGTATAATGAACGGAAATTTTAATATTTATTATAACTTTTGAAAAAATGAAGTTTTTAAAACTTTATTTTTTATTATAAATAATGTTTCAGTATTAAATATAATCTTTCAAAAACGAAGTTTTGTTTACTTTATTTTTTATAATAAAATATGAGTATAGCACAATAAATAAAAATGATTTTTTTATCCTGTTAAAAATCTTTATGGAATTGAATTAAATTTTCTCATCTAAACACGTCTGTAAATTTTATCCGTTGTCATTCTTAGATTAATAAGAATTTTATCTGTCGAAATAATTCAATCTAATGTCATTCATTTCATCAAACCGTTTGACTACTCTTTCAATGTTGACTTCGTCTATTGTATTTTGTGCTAACATGATGTTATTCAGGTGACTATTCACAGTTTTTGACATGACACATGTTACACTCTCTTCATTACACTGAAACTTATTTCACAAGACAAAGTATTCACACGGTGCAGTGAAGCTTCATCAATTTTTGTGTTTGTTCATAAGCAAGTTTAGCAGCTGGCAAGAAACTGAAGTTATCTGCAATTTTCGCCACTCTGGAATATTCTGTATTAATCTTATTCAGAATTTTTTAATAAATTTTTTTGGATTTGTTCAAATAAGGCAACAGGCTTGATTCATGTTTAATTTATTTTTAACATTTAAAAAAAATCCGAAAAGATTTAAACTAGCGTTCCTGTCATTGATTGTCTTGATAAATCTATTTTATGTCAAAGATGAATTTTCCTATTTAGCAGTTGATACTCCTATAGTTAGTGCAATGCAATAAATACAATATAATGATGAAAATGCATCTTTGAATTATATTAAATAATTCTTCTTTTTTCAACAATTATTTGATGAAGGAAGAAGTACTGATACTGTTTTTTTAAATTGAATGGTTGCATCTTTAAAGCGTGTGTCCATTAAACTATAAGTTTAGTTTTTTATTGTGCCGAAAATTTATATTATCTTGTCTTAGATAACTCATTAACATAGAATAATACAACAGTGCACTCTGAATTCTTTGTCTTTTGTATAGATTCATCCTTGTTATTCTCCTTTGAAGAAATCAAACATTTTTTTAAATGTATTGAATGTGTCTTTGAACCTTTCCAGACTTTATAATTTTGTTTTTTAACAAAATAATTGCTTCTCTTTTATTGCGACCTTCGTTCTGAAGTATAATTTAAAACGGCTTGATAATTGTTAGTATTTAAACAGCTATGCTTTCAGTAGCTTCAAACTAATGTTTTTATTTTTTCCTTTCAGATTTATTGTTTCAATCAGAAGGAGATTTAGTTGAATTTGCCACTACATCTATTGCTTAAATAATGGCATTTCTATCATTAAATGTCAAAAAATTAACATTTGCAATGGATGAACACAATTACGATTCTTCCTCAACTGCTCTGCCGAATAACTTTTTGGTTTGGTTCCACGAAATTACCATTGCCCTGACGCATTAAGAAGACTAAAAACTTAAAAATAAGCGACAATCTAGGAGTATTGTTGGAGCTGAAAAGTACAGGTTTTCGTGAAGTAACGTAGGCTCGAAAATACGAGTAAAAACTTTTTAAAGACAAAGCCATCTGACACCTTTATAAAAAAAAAAAAAATTCAGCATTTATAAAATCACACAGTAAAGAAAATAAAAGCGTATTTAATGCACTTGCTTAGATTAAGTTCACAGCTTTCCTAACACTATTAATGACAGCACTGAGTCCTTTACTCATCTCTCGATGAATAAAACAACGAACCGACTGTCATTTAGAAGCTAAAAAAATTTAAAACTTTTATTCTGGGCGTAAGTTTTGTGTGTTTACCCGTCAAGACCATCTTTGTATTTGCGCACATATTGGTTCTAATACATTTGTTTTGCGATGATATAATAATTCAGAAACTTGGAAATGTCAGCATCTGTCAGCTGAGTACTTCCAGGCAAAACAATATGTCTTCAACAATGTTACCTCTATCTTCCAACCCAACGTAACCAACATGAATAGTCGTTTTACAAAGATCTGTGGATTCATCAGGATGAATGGTCTAACACGATTACTTGAAAAAAAATTATTTAGCTATTTTTCAATGTCTTCAGCCATTTTGAATATCAATCAATCAATAAATTCAATTAGCTATTTTTCAATGTTTTCAACCATTTTGAATATCAATCAATAAATGAATAAATTAACTGTTTTAAAAACATTCAAAAGCGCTCATCGATAAATGTTTTTTAAAGTTTCTTTTTGAAACAGTGTCGTTCCAAATAAGAATCTTTGATAATACATTGTCTTTAGATTTACCTATCAGTAGTGTGAAAAAGGTTAAAAAATAATTGTTGCGAAATCTTTTGCCAACCACTGACCAAAGCTGCACGGACCACGACATTAAGAAACACCCACTCAGGAGTTTGTAAATGGGACTAACCCAGCTTTGAAGCGTGCCATACTGAAGCGTCATTGAAATACTCTTAAAATGAATTTGAAATAATCATTTGAATATTTATTTTTATTCCTTTTTACTCATTTATACTTAAAATGGCAACCGTCATACTCATTGATTACACTGCGGAGAATAAAAAAACTGTTAAATAAAAAAAAAGTATTTAATAAAAAACTTTAAACTTGCAAGAATTAAACAATACAAATACAATTACAAAAAATAGCTTCTTATCAGTCTGATGGAACTCCCATAAAATCTCCCATGATTACGTAGTACCGACATGGCGGCTAAAACATTAAAATGGTACATAAAAAACACATTTTAGGACAAAATATTTAAAAGATTTTCCAAAAAACTTAAATTAAATATAAAACTAAATATAAAATGTCGAATACATTATTCCAACTTTTTAGTATCATTGAGAATCTATCGATGTATCTTGTAAACCTCTAAACAATAAGAACCCTGAAAAAAAATCAAATAGCCTTTAAAAATACACAACTACCACAACAACAGAACCGAAAGTGATCTATTTAATCAGTGAAAGACTGTTAAAGGTTGATTGGGTTGTAGAAGAATGCAAATAAGTGCATAGAAGATGACTGTGGAGTGCATGGTGAGATTGGTAAAGTCTGTATCTCTACTACTTATACTAATACTACTACTAATCCTACTACTACTACTACTACTACTACTACTACTACTACTACTACTACTACTACTACTACTACTACTACTACTACTACTACTACTACTACTACTACTACTACTACTTCTACTACTACTACCACTACTACTACTACTACTACTACTACTACTACTACTACTACTACTACTACTACTACTACTACTACTATTATTACTAATACTACTACTACTACTTCTACTACTACTACTACTATTATTACTAATACTACTACTACTACTTCTACTACTACTACTACTACTACTACTACTACTACTACTACTTATACTAATACTACAAATACTACTACTATTCCTACTATTACTACTACTACTACTTCTACTACTACTACTACTACTACTACTACTACTACTACTACTACTACTACTACTACTACTACTACTACTACTACTACTACTACTACTACTACTACTACTACTACTACTACTACTACTACTACTACTACTACTACTACTACTACTACTACTTCTACTACTACTACTACTACTACTACTACTACTACTACTACTACTACTACTACTACTACTACTACTACTACTACTACTACTACTACTACTACTACTACTACTACTACTACTACTACTACTACTACTACTACTACTACTACTACTACTACTACTACTACTACTACTACTACTACTACTACTACTACTACTACTACTACTACTACTACTACTACTACTACTACTACTACTACTACTACTACTACTACTACTACTACTACTACTACTACTACTACTACTACTACTACTACTACTACTACTACTACTACTACTACTACTACTACTACTACTACTACTACTACTACTACTACTACTACTACTACTACTACTACTACTACTACTACTACTACTACTACTACTACTACTACTACTACTACTACTACTACTACTACTACTACTACTACTACTACTACTACTACTTCTACTACTACTTTTACTACCACCAACACCACCCCCACTGCCACCACCACTGCCTTCACCATCGCTACTACTACTACTGATACAATTTTATTATTTGTACTATTTTAACATCAGATGATGAAATATTATTAAATAGGATTTAAGAGGCCAATATTCAAAGAAGCTGTCAAGTTTTGGTTTTATGAAGCCGTTAAGCGCTTCATAATGTGACAGGAACTAAAACGGAAAAAAGCCACGAATAAAATGGTATCGGAATGAAATATCAAGAAAAAAGCTTTTAACTCTTTTAATAACAATTATTATTGAAGGACAAGTGCGATGTGTATGAAAAATCGTTTTCTAATATTTCGAGTTATTGGTTTATCGAATTTTCTAATTTTTAACTTATTAAAAATTTCCTTTTTAAACGATTTGAACAATTATCAAATATTCACAGCATGTTTTTTTTGCAATTTATTCGTTAGTGCTTTGAAAGCGAACCCTGGTTTAAGCAAAAGTGTTTTTGAACGGGTTTACGGCTCGTTGAAGGATATTCGTCGTTGAACTGTATCGCATGAAAGTAGCGAAATAATCAATAGATACTTTTCATTATTCGCGCTTTCATGCAACTCTGAGTTTAATATTTTACTATCTGTTTAAATTTTTTTATTTTGTACATAAATAAGATTCTCCGGGGTATACGGTATATTCTATACGACGCAGGTGTCTTTTGTCTTTAGAATTTAGCGGCTCTTATACCCGGAAAATACGTTAATTAGTAATTAGCATACAAATGGAAACCTTTAAGACGCTTTTAGAGGTAGATTATCTAACAATTCTGCGCTGATTATCTGATCGATATAGAGATTTGTGAAGCATTTCCTATATGAAAGTGTCATTAAGCTGATTGATTGAGCTTCTTCGAGTTGAAATAGGAAAATACTATGTGATATACTTTGAAAACATAGCTTCTTTGAACAAAATTTGTTGAATGGAAACTAAAATAAACACTAAAATACTTTAGAATACCCCCCTATATGAATGAAACTAAGTAAACTACAAATAAAGAAAACTCAATAATATGTTGACGAGTTTCACAAATGCGCTAACCTAGACAAACTTCAAAATAATTAAGTTTTTTTGATAATTTGTTTGACAAAAAGGATGTGTTAATTCAATCTTTAATAAGAAATGCTCAAATAACATATATTAAAACCTGGGGGTGATAGTGATGCTAAAAAAAGTCAGTGATGGTAATGAGACAAGAAAAAGGAAGCTGAATAATTAAAGAAGCCAAAATGTTATCAAAAATAAAATAAAAGTAGTAAGAAATTTGGTGTGAAGTATATATTTTAAAAATATGTCTGTGTACATTGTACATGTCTGTGTTTTTATTTATTTTGTGTGTGTTTTTTCAAGATTTTTTTTCTAATCTTTTAAAAAATGGAATAAGTTACTTATTTGCAAAAATATTTTTTCTAGTTGGTTTACCTTTCGTTAGTAACTGTCACTTTCATTTCAAAAGTGGTTTTTACAAAGATATGATTCTCAGTATAGAAACTGGGAAATGTTAATTTATTGGCGGAACACAGAAAATCATGGCCATATATTTTTCTGTTTTCTGAAATCAACTGTTTTGATATGGGTGAACGGGTAGCCGAGTCGGTAACGACTCTTGGCTTGACCAATAATGAAAGGTCCTAGGTTCAAGTGCAACCAATGCCCTAGTAACCCAAAGGCGCAAATGAAAATATGCAGCCTAAGTGGCCTGGAAGCTCGTTCGGGTTATACGCCAAAAAAATAAAGCTCGTCGTTATTATTATTTTTATTACAGCTTGACTAAACCTTTAAAAAGTGAAAATCTTGAAAAAATACTCAACTTCAAATGACTGGAAAACTTCCAAATGCTGATTCAGTTCCAGTTGGGCTTGACAGAGCACTTAGCCAGTATGAAAGAAATCCCAAAGATTTTTTGCGGAGAGCTGCGCATGGAAAATGATTGCAAGAAAGGGATGGAACTTTCAAGGACATCTTCAAAGCGGCATTCGAAGCGTTGGCTTCGGACAAGTAAACACACTGAAACAGTCTGAAA